>JALIZH010018044.1:0-40097 GCA_030522465.1 Rhipicephalus appendiculatus | reverse complement strand
GTGGACAACACCTGGCACCCCTTGGCATTCTTTTCCAGGAAACTCTCTGCTCGGAAGGCGACCCCTTCAAAGGCCAGTTCCACCGACGAAACCACGACCGCTGCCCCGACGAGTTCGCCAGCTTACTACAGAGAACTTCTGGCGATATACGAAGCAGTCCAACACTTCCGCCACGTTCTCGAAGCGCTGCACTGCACTATTTATACCGACCACAAACCTCTTACCTATGCCTTCTCTCAACGTCGCAACAAACTCCCGCCTGTACAGCAGAACCAACTCTCGTTCATTGCACAGTTCACCACCGACATCCAACATGTCAGCGGGAAAGACAACGTGGTCGCCGGCGCGCTTTCACGTGTAGCAGCCATCAGCTCGGTGCAGATAACAGCGGACGTCCTCGCCGAGGCTCAGACTACGGACGCCGAAATGCAGGAACTTCTCAAGGGCAGGTCCTCACTACAGCTACAACAGGTCCCCATTCCAGGGTCGACAACCACAATCTGTTGCGACATGTCAACAGGACGAAGCAGGCTCTATGTACCCCTGTCCCATCGCCGTGGTCTCTTTTCAACCAGCTCCACAACCTCAGCCATCCCGGCATACGCGCCTCTACACGCCTCGTGGCTGACCGCCATGTTTGGCCCTCCATGCAGCGGGATTATCGCACCTGGGCGCGCTCCTGCATACAATGCCAACGTGCTAAAGTCGCCAGGCACGTTACGTCACCACTTGGAACATTCCCTCAGCCCTCTGGTCGGTTTGAGCACGTCCACCTCGACATCATAGGACTCTTTCCCCCCTGCTGGACCCTATCGCTACTGCCTCACCGCGTATCGACCAGGAACACTCGATGGCCCGAGGCATGGCCCCTCGAGGGAATCACCGCGGAAGACGTCGCCTCGGCCATCTTCCCCGGCTGGATTGCTCGTTTCGGCGCCCCCCCGCCGCGTAACCACCGACCAACGACGACAGTTCGAGTCGCACCGTTTCAGGCTTCTCGGGCTGAACATCGGTTCTGAACGCTTGAGGACCACCGGTTACACCCCCGGTGCCAAAGAATGATCGAACGTTCTCACCGACAGTTCAAAGCAGCCATTATGTGCCACCCGGACTCAACCTGGCTCGAGGCCATTCCAGCCGTCATCCTCGGTCTTTGCGCCACCTTCAAGACGGACATCCACGCTACACCAGCAGAGCTCGTTTACGGGGACCTTCTCCGTCTCCCAGGTGAACTTCTCTCTGCACTGCCATCCAGCCCTACGGCGTCAGACCCCACTGACTTCGTCGCCCGGCTCCGACGCACCATCGCCGCCTTACGCCCGTCACCTGCAGCCCACCACTGCAAGCCGACACCTTTTGTGTTCAAGGAGCTTGCAACGTGCACGCATGCTTTCCTCCGCGACGAGACCGCCCGCAGGCCCTTTCCAGCCACCCTACAGCGGACCCTTCCTTGGTCATCCAGCATGACAAGAACTTCACTTTGCGCCTGAACGGGAACAAGGTCCGCGTCTCGATTGACCGGCTCAAGCCCGCATACATCGCTGCGAACGAAGCGGGCAGCGCCACTCCTTTCACAGGCATCTATCCACAGCCGTCGCCGTCGCAGCCCGCTTCCTTTCACGACACGCTCTGGACGTCTGGTACGCCTCCCAGATTTCTACAGACCCTGAGGGCTCTGCACTCCGCGGGGGGGGGGGGGGGGGTGATGTGGCGACAAACTGCGCACAAACTGGCGCAGCCTCTGCCTCGCCACCAGCTAGCCCGGCGTGACACGGCCGCATGCTGCAACACGCCTCCGATAAGGGACAGCGCCACCGCAGCGTCACCGGAGGCTTACGTCATCGACTGTGGCTATAAACCAAGCTGCCAAGCTCGGAAGTGTTCAGTCTTCCTCTAACCGTTCGAGCGCAGCGGGGGGTATGCTCGCCCCGCTGCTACTACTACGCTAAATAAACGATCGTTATGTTTTATGTGGGGATGCGTCCTTTCGTCGACACGGCATCCCACATATCTATCTATCTATCTATCTATCTATCTATCTATCTATCTATCTATCTATCTATCTATCTATCTATCTATCTATCTATCTATCTATCTATCTATCTATCTATCTATCTATCTATCTATCTATCTATCTATCTATCTATCTATCTATCTATCTAGCCGCCTAAGTCTGGGTGCTCCCGTGCTCACCTCCTTAACTTGGGGTAGACCAAATTTAGTATGGGAGGGTAAGAGGGTTTGGCGATTATGACTATCTGGGGACCCTTAAGCTTGGCCTTTAAGAGTTGAACGCGATAGCGATATCCTGTCCCTAGTGCGTACTTCAATCACTTATTGCATACTCTGTAATGGGTAGCATGGTTTAAACCACGAGCGATTATGCGCGGGAAATGCGGGAATTTTTTTCGAACTTGCTGTGCACCCACTACGTGGTCTTAAGGAATGACGCGCAGTAACGCGTGTGCCTTTTGTAATGGGTGGACGGCTTTGAACCACAATGTCGTTATGATATTCCCATCTTCTGACGCCCAATGACAATGTACGCTTGTACCACGCAATATTACTGCGATATTACAAGTAAAATAAAGAACTGCGACACATTCTCGTCAACAGATACTGTATTCCGAGATAGCGTAGGATCGTAGGCCTAGCTAGCGTGAACACCAACAACGTCCAGCACGAGCCTCTCCTGCGTAGCGCTAACGATCCGGCTGCAGAGCTCTTCAGGGTGCACTTCTTCTTCATTATATCTTTCCCCCCTCGCTGAAGACGCAAAGGTGTTTTAAGGGCTCGTTAGAACAAGTGGTTCGTGGCAGTGGCGTAGCCAGGGGGTGGCACACCGGGCACGTGCCCCCCCCCCCCCCCCGAAATTTTTTTTCGCCATGGCATACATAGCGAAAAATGGCCATTTCAAGGTTGTGCCCTCCCCGAAATCAAGGAGGTGCCCCCCCCCCCCGAAAAAAATTTCTGGCTACGCCCCTGGTTCGTGGTACTGTTTTAGGCGATCCACGTGAACAGTTTCGCGGCCTCGGTGACGCAGGTCCGATGTGGGTGTTTGGGGCTCGGTGAGGCAGTTGACGGGCGAAGTTTGCCGTAGGACGCGATAGGGTCCATGGTACCTAATGACGAACTTCGATGAGATACCTGGCGCATAAGCGGGGGGCACCCACAGCCAAACAAGAGAGTTGGGGGAAAACTGGTGGTGGGACCGTCCGTCGTTGCGTCGGAATTTTATTGCGATAGCAATTACATGGACACTTTCGGCTGATTTCCACCGTCGTCCTCTGTCGAAGCCGTCATGTCCCAGATATGTATATGTAAGTGTATATATAAAGAGGCATAAAGAAAAATAAATCAGTAGAAAAAAATTCCAAACCACCTGACCAGGGATTCGAACCAGCGACCCCTCGCTCCGCAGCGCTAACGAACACAGCCACACGCCATGCTCGTGTCAGCGATATAACGGTGAGCTATTCAATGGCTATTCATTAGCACCATTTGCCGCTCGCGGTACGCAGATCTCGGAACAGCTTGAGCGTGTTTTCCATGACGCAACGCTTTTACAGTTTCTTTCCAATTGAAACCTGCCCTTGAGATGCGCACGAAAATGTGGCGCCCTTCTGTACCACTCATGACGTAGAAGGAAAAAAATTGAAGGACACTTTGTACATTCCAAAGTGTGTACGGCGAAAGCGTGTGGCCATTCGACTGACTACACCATGTCTTTTTCTCTTTTACACTCTCAGTGGGATAACACACAAACCGAATGTGTGCGTGGTTTCTTGTTTAATTTTTTACCGCGAGTCGCACCGAGACGCGAGACGAATCTTCCTCCGTTCGCATGCGTTCCTATTTCTCGCGCTTTGCGCATCGTTCAAACGCCATCCGCGTTCCAGCGCTTAAATTGACGGACCCTTTGTAAATTCCGAAGCGTGTGCTTCGAACGCCTGTGTCCATTGAGACGGCGTTGGTAAGAATGATTCCAAACGCTTGGCAAGGCGACGCTACGCAAGCAAAGCGCGAGCGCTGTAGAGTCGACGCGCATCCCGGCGGCCACCTGGCTCCGTGCCAGGGCTCGGACGGACGGACGGACACGGACGGATGGACGGACGAATGGACTGACGGACGCTTTTGAGGTGTAAAGGGGGAGGGTGCGAGCGCATCTAGAGTATCATGTCGTCAGTGATCGAAAGGGGACATGAATGGGGTGGAGAGAGGTCTCAGTATGACACCACGCAACGCTTTTCAAAATTATTTTTATTGCGAAACATGTCTTTCAATGTGAGAGAATAGCGTTTTCCGTTTTCGTAAAGGAGAAGGGTTGAGGGTATTCTTATGCAAGCATTAACGGCGCACTTTCGGATGGCACGCCGAATAAACAAAGGTTACATTGATGAGTGATATCCCCTGTGCATAGCTGTGGACAGCAACTCTTTCAAAATTTCCGCCTTGCTTCCCCCCCTCTTTAAAGGGGCCCTGCAGCACTTTTTGAGCATGGTCAGAAAACGCCGCCAATCGGAAGTCGATGCTCCCGAGACCACGCGAGCCAAATATTATAGCGCCGCACGCGGCCTGGAATTTACAATAAATGCTCAGTCAGCTGAAACTTGCTTTCTCTTCTCTCGACAAATGACGCTACAAGCTCAAAAATCACTCGTCACAGCCATTGTATCAGCCATTGGCTGATTTGAGCATGGCGCGCTCGGTCGTTACTCGGGCCGCCGCGGGAGGCCGCGACTTGTCCACGCGTGCGCGCGCGATCGCACCGAACAGCCGCACATTGGAACCAAAAAAAGAGAGAAAAAGTGCTCAAGGTCACGAGGCGCGCGTGACGTATTTTCTTTCCCCGTGCCGTCCCTCCTTTCTTAGCTTCCAGCGCTTTCGTCGGGACGAGAGAAGAGAGAATGCAATTGCAGCGTGCGGCAAATCTTTGTAACTCGGCTCGTACTGGAGGGATTCTAAAAATTTTTGCGGCAGTGAATTCGTCAGGCAATAGGCTCCTTTAGTGAGTCCATACCATGGCTACTTGTAAAAGTGTTGCAGGGCCCCTTTAAGTGCAAATATTCAAAAACGAAACGGATAAGTTCTCCACTTCCCTGGCCCCGTTACCCAACTAATATGTCGTGAGTGCACCCCCCCCCCCCCCCGATATCCTTCTATAAAAAATTCTGGTGCCAGCCCTGTTTTTCTGAGGAATTCATAAGAAACACCCGTTATAAAAAAAATCACACCGAAATGAACGGCTGCACCATTTACCGCGCCGACGTCCGCAGCGCCGTTTTCTCTCCTAGCGACTCGCGTGCAAAAGAGAGTCGTCGTTGCGATCGACATGCCGCGGCCCCGCGGCGTTTCGGCGGATGGATCAACGTTACATGTGTTTGCGCGATTGTGTCGGTTGCATCGGTCGGCGAACATGGAATGTCCAGGCGAAGGAGGGCCGCCAATGTCTCCAACGAGTGCTGTCACAATCGATACCCCTATTAACTTGGAACGACCGAGGAAAGGTGACCGTGGTCAGAAGTGCGATGTGATCGGGGCATTGTCAAAAACAGACTTCCGCAGTACCTTGGAAGGCGGCCGGATAGAGGTATGACTTCGTTCTTTGTCTACAGTGTCTCGTGTTTGCTTAGTTACTGTAGACTTTGCTAGCCGTGACGGTCCATGTCGCATTTCATGCGACAGTTAGGTAAATGCAGTAAACTCATGTGCTATGTGTAGACAAGTGTTGAAGATTTGGCGAGTGTGTTTGTCGTATTTGAAGTGGTCCAGCGCGTAATGCGAAAGAACGGCTGAGCCGGCCAGCACAAAGGAGAGTGCACTCGGCTGTGCCGTCTCTTCTTTCACGTTATGCGCTAGACCACTTCAAGCGCTATGCGTACAGTCAACATTTTTGTCAGATGTTACGCATTTGATTATTATGTGATGAAGCTCTGTGCTAAAAGAGAAATAACCGTTAGGTCATGTGATGTGTACACCGAGACTTTGATAAGGTGATGCCACGAGGACGAATTTGACGATCGAGTATTGCTTAATGAGGGAACTATGTGTCGACTGATACACGTAGAGATTGAGCAGATGTGAAAGACAGTGGTAAGGTTGGTATTTCACTCGTTTGATTCCAGTATGTGTGACCGCATGTAAGTTTTTGTGCATGTGGAAAATCTGTGGAAAAGTTCCGAAAAAGAGAGAGAGAACGGTGCTAAAGTTAAGCTACTCTACAATCGACTGAGTGTGGATGGTAACTTGTTTAGTTGGGATGAAGCGAAAAATGCACGTGTTAAGCAAGAGAAGAATGCAAAATGACGGAACATGTGCAGCATTCCGTCGCTGAAAATACTAAATTTAAACTGTAGAAGTGTTATTAGCAAAACCACAGAATTAGAAGGAACCCTCCTGGCCTATAGTCCCCATATTGCTATCCTAACCGAAACATGGTTGCACGATAACATACTTGATAGCGAATTTGTTCCGCGGGGCTACCGTGTGTACCGTAATGACCGTGGGAGTAGAGGTGGTGGAGTGGCGATCCTGTTTAGGCAGTCATTGCAAATTACAAAAATGCATGACATACGTAATGTCGAGGGCATATTTTGCAAAGCATATTACGGAAAGACCAGGTATGTTATTGGGGCTATTTATCGCCCACCCAATTCCTCCATGGATGTTCTGGATGAATTACACAACTACCTCGTCGCGCATGTGAAACCTGAGGATCAGATAATTCTAGCTGGAGATTTTAATTTGCCTCATGTTAATTGGACATCTTTCTCTTTGCAACAACCTAACTATAAAATTGGTGAAAGAATGATCGATATAGCGTTTTCTTTTGACTTGACGCAAATCGTTGATAAATTCACTAGAATACACGCGAGTTCTTGTTCAATTCTAGATCTCTTTTTCATTAGTGGCTCAATCTTTGCCCAAGCTAGCTGATCTGTTCTCCTTGGAATATCTGATCATCAGGCTGTGATACTTACGCTTACTGATGTTGTTTTAAAGAAAAGTTGCAAGGTGGTTTCGTTCCCAAACTTTTCACGTGCTGATGATACTTCATTATTGGATTTACTATCATTTGAATTTGATTCTTTTTCGAGTTGCACTGGTGATATTCATTATTTGTGGAAGCGTTTCAGGGACCTTATAAATGAGTGTATTGAAAGATTTGTTCCTCGTATTGTAAAAAAATCGAAAGGAAAGAACCCCTGGATTTCTCGGGAAACGTTGCAGTTACGAAGACGGCTCAAACGTTTAAAAAAATCAAAGACGGTACCCTAAAGACGTAGGTATCCTCCAGCGAAAAATTTCTGAACTTGCTTCTCAAGTGAAAGCAAATGTATTGTCTGATAAGGAACGCCATTATGGCCAACAACTTCCGAGTCTCATGTCCTCGTCTTCCGAGAGGTTCTGGAGTTTAATTTCGCCTAATACTGTGACTACTGATGTTTTTGAAATTGATGGTGTAGAAACTAGTGATTCCTCTGTTATTTCTAACGCTTTCAATGATCATTTTAAATCTGTTTTTACGAGGGATAACGCTGTCCAGGAAACTTTTGATGCGGAGAACCCACCCCTATCGGATATTGTCATAAGTGAAGAGGGAGTTCTTAATTTGCTTTTAAAACTTGATGTTAAGAAATCTCCTGGTCCGGATGGAATACCGAATGAGTTCTTAAAACGCTATGCACAATGGGTTTCAAAGTACCTAACAATTCTCTTTTCTAAATCTCTGAAAGATGGTCAGGTTCCGGATGACTGGGTAACTGCTAAAGTCAAGCCCCTACATAAGAGTGGTGATCCCCATTCTGTTACTAACTATCGGCCGATCTCATTAATTTCAACTTCCTGTAAACTTATTGAGCATATAATACATAAGCATATTTCAGAATTCCTAGATAAGCACAATATTTTGTCAAGTTCACAACATGGATTCAGGAAAGGATTTTCTACTTGTACTCAGCTGGTAACAACAATTCATGATTTTGCGCTATCTATATATTCCGGAAAACAAGTAGACGCAATTTTTATGGATTTTGCTAAAGCTTTCGATACGGTCTCTCACAATAAATTACTCTTCAAACTTGATTTAATTCTTAAAAATACTCAGCTTCTAAACTGGATTTCCGGCTATCATTCGAATCGAAAACAATACGTCTCTTTCAATGATCATTGTTCTCGTACAGTACCGGTTGACTCGGGTGTGCCCCAAGGCTCCGTGCTCGGGCCTCTCCTCTTTTTGTTATTTATAAATGACATATCTTATGATATACCTGTAAAAGTCAAGTTATATGCGGATGACTGCATTCTATATTCGGAAGTTCAAAACCATACAGACCAAATTCATTTAAACGACGCATTTCAAAAAGTCATTCGTTGGTGCGATAAATCACAGATGTCAGTTAATTTTAAAAAGACCGTTTTCATGAAAATTTCTCACAAACGTAACCCTCTTCATTTTGCATATTCAGCCAATAATGTTTTTTTGCAGGAGGTACAGCACTGCAAGTACCTTGGTCTTCGGATTTCGAATGACCTAAACTGGACGAGACATATTAACTCTGTAATAAGCTCGTGCAATTACAAGCTATTTTTTAAGGCGAAAGCCTTTAATGTCTCATGCTCACGTCCGTCCGGTGTCCGTCCGGCGTACCGGTGTCCGTCCGTCCGTCCGTCTGTCTGTCCGTCCGTCCGGATGTCCGTCCGTCCGGATGTCCGTCCGTCCGTCCGGATGTCCGTCTGTCTGTCCGTCCGTCCGTCCGGATGTCCGTCGGTCCATCCGGATGTCCTTCCGTCCGTCCGTCCGGATGTCCGTCTGTCCGTCCGTCCGGAGGTCCGTCTGTCCGTCCGTCCGTCCGGATGTCCATCCGTCCGTCCATCCGGATGGCCGTCTGTCCGTCCGTCCGTCCGCATGTCCGTCTGTCTGTCCGTCCGTCCGTCCGTCTGTCCGTCCGTCCGTCCGGATGTGCGTCTGTCCGTCCGTCCGGATGTCCGTCCGCCCGTCCGGATGTCCGTCTGTCCGTCCGTCCGTCCGGATGTCCGTCTGTCCGTCCGTCCGTCCATCCGGATGTCCGTCTGTCCGTCCGGATGTCCGTCCGTCCATCCGGATGTCCGTCCGTCCATCCGGATGTCCGTCCGTCCATCCGTCCGGATGTCCGTTCGTCGGTCCGGATGTCCTTCCGTCCGTCCGTCCGTCCGGATGTCCGTCCGTCTGTCCGGATGTCCGTCTGTCCGTCCGTCGGTCTTTCCGTCCGTCTTTCCGTCAGTGGAATGGCCACACGCTTTCGCCGAACACACTTTGGAATGTACAAAGTGTCCTTCAATTTTTATCTTAGACGAGCTCTCAAGCTCTCGACTCCCGCCGTTCGCCTTATTGTTTTTAATGCAATTGTCCAACCTTCTCTAGATTATGCATTCATAATCTGGTACCTTCACACTAGAAAAAATATTTGCGAAATGGACAAAATACAAAAGAGAGCTGTTAGATTTATTTATAACAGTTTCGGCCGTACCTCAATAACATGTTTATTAACAAAAGCCAATCTTCCAACACCTACACAAAGGAATAAAACATTAGGATTGAAATTTTTCTTTCAGTTAGTTAAAGGTTATTTTAAGTTAGACTTATCACACATACTTCATTTCTCTACGGGATATGCCACAAGGCAGAGGCATACCTTTACAATAACCCCATTCTCCACCCGTAATAATACATTCAAGTATTCGTTTTTCCCTAGGACAATTACCGAATGGAATAACCTTAGTAATGAAGTTGTTTCCCAGTCTTCCTTGAATCTTTTTGCTGCGCAGCTCCAGCAGTGAGTGTCTCAATTCTATTACATGTGAACCTGCTTTTTATTTCTATCAGTGTAGCGATTCCCCACTCGTGATCAACTTGAAATGTAGTGCTGATTTCATTATATGCTCTCATGCCTGTTTATTGCAAACCATTGTCTTTTTGTGTACATACCTGTTTTATATTTACTTGTTTGCCGATTTGTAAACTTAGCAAATGTATATCCACCCTGCTAAAACCCTATGTTAGGGTTGCAGTATTCATAAGTAAATAAATAAATAAATAAATAAATAAATAAATAAATAAATAAATAAATAAATGTGCCTTTACGCGCTGGGATAGTCATGCAGTAGACATGAAATGCGAACAACCCAAGGCTAACTGCGGAGTACAGCTGTATAGTTCTCAGTAGGGGTCAGGGGCGTAGGCAGATGGGGTGCACAGGTGGGGTGGTTTTCGAAGAGACGGAATACACTTCAATAGGAGGCTTGGTCATGAGGTGGGTTGGCGACTTGCAGGACGCGCAGTAGCTTTTTTGGGGGGGCACGTGGGCCCTTCGGTGTCCAGGGTAGCGGGTAATGAGGACAACAACCAGGGGGGACTCTGTGACAGGTAGTATAGCGAAAAACCAGAGAAAAGGTAAAAGAAGGGAGAAGGCGCGTGTCGCAATTGGTTACATTAACATGCAGGGTGGCAGAAAAAAGGCAAAATGGTTAGAGATTGAGGGACAGTTAAACAAGGAACAGATAGGTGTTTATGCGGTTACAGAAACACACCTTAGAGACTTGGAAGAGCCACCACATATTGACAATTATATTTGGGAAGGATGCAACAGGATCATATCAGAAAGGAGAGGTGGGGGGTGTTGGAATGCTAATTCATAGCACAGCAAAATGGGATAGAGTGAAGCAAACGTGTTCAGAGCACCTATGGGTTTCGGGAACAGTAGGTGGAAAGAAAACGTGGCTAGGTGTAGCTTACTTGTGGACGGGGAATAACTGCAGAGAAAAGAATCTGGAGATAGTGAAATGCATAAGCACCGATATTAAAGAATTTGGTCATGATGCCGAAATAATCCTTCTAGGGGACATGAATGCTCACATACATGACCTTGACGGATATTCAGACTCCAATGGCAAGTTATTGCTAGACCTTTGCGAGCAACATAGTCTTGAAATAGTTAACGCGGGGCCTAAGTGTGAGGGACAGATCACGTGGGAAGTCGGAAACAGGCAATCGAGCATTGATTATTGTCTCATGACAGAAGGAATCTATGACAAACTTAGAGAGATGAGAATAGACGAGGAAGGCATTAACAGCTTGGGTAGTGATCATAACCGCATAACATTACAAATGGGATATAAAACTGAAAATAAGAACCTAGAATCAAACATTGGCAGCTCGTATTTAAATGAGAAACAAATAACAAATATAGCCGCAAGAGTCGAGGAAGAAGTAGACAAACTGCCAGCCAAAGACTGGAAGTATAGTGAGCTGCTACATGTAATCACGAAAGAAATAGAAAAAGAGAAGAAAACTATTTCTTGGAAAGGAAAGAGAAAGGCAAAAAGTTGGTGGAACAAAGAAATCCGGGATGCGATCGAGAAGCGACTTGAGGCATCACGGCAGCACAGAGAGGCAAAAAAGGAGAAGCGGCCACAGGATGAAGTCAACCAAGTATGGGAAATATATTTAGAGCAAAAATCCGTTGTGCAAAAATTAGTCGAGGCAAAAATTACAGGCGAAAGTGAACGCTGGATGACAGAGATTCGCGAAAAGAAGAAGGCCACACCTAGGATATTTTGGAGCCACCTAAAAGCGCTAGGTAGGAAGTCTGTCACAATGCAACAATATATGGTAGATGAAGGAGGAAATCAATTGGAAGGGTATGAAGCGCTAGGTTACATCCGAAAGGTAACAGCTGATTCGTTTAAAAAGGTCGCCCAGGGGATTCCCCCGGCGAGTAAAAGTATGCAGAAGAGTGCAACCGAGGAAGATGTAGTACTTGAGAATTTCAATTGGAAGGCCGAAGGAAAAATTCCTTAGCGCACTACTCCGGGCTTAGATGGGGTTCCCGTCAGCCTCATTAACGAACTAGGACATAGCACTAAAGAAGCACTGCTGAAAGCCGTACAAAAGTGCTTACAGGAGAGGGAAATACCAGACAGTTGGTGAAAAAGTAGAATGAACTTAATCTATAAAGGCAGGGGAGAAAAGGATAACATTCGCTCGTATAGACCGCTAACCATTACATCGGTGCTATACCGGTTGGCGACGCAGGCAGTAAAATTAACCCTTGCAGCCCTGGATATTTTATTTTGATCGGAGACTTTATTTGTGCGTCTTTTCATAATTATTAGAAGCTCAGACGACCACAACCGAAAAATTGAGGCAGTGGTGCAAGTATTTATGGATTAATTAACATGCCATCAAATTAGGTCATCAGGGCTCAGTGCTTGTGAAATGAGAAAAATAGCTTCTTTATTCGTGCTACCGACTAGAGTAGACAAAATGTGAACTAATGTCATATTTTTCAGTGTGATACTCATTGAAACAGCTTCGCTACGTCGTCCCGAAAATGGCGCTTACCCGCCGCAGCTTACGCGCCTCGGCTTCACCCAAGACTTTGGCCAAGCTTCTTCTTCTTTGTGACCCGCAGCTTCGCAAATATGCCACAATATTGATTTCAATCGCTGTAGGGATGATTGGGATTGTCCCAAGAACGAGCCGTTTTGGTTTCATTTCCGAAGTGCTAAGGGAAATCTGGTGTGGTGGTGTCAATTGACACCGCCAGGGCCGAAAGGGTTAAAAATAGAAACGTGGGTAGAGCAAAATGATATTTTGGGAGAACTCCAGAATGGATTCCGAAACGACAGGCGGTTAGACGATAACCTGTTTGTTCTTACACAGCGTATAGAAATATCAAAAATAGAAAACAGGCCCTTATACGTAGCTTATCTAGACATCACCGGGGCATATGACAACGTTAATCAGGAAATTTTGTGGGATATATTGAAGGAAGTGGGCATAGGTGACGACTGTATACAGCATTTGAGGGAAATATACCGAGAAAATACAGTTTGTGTAGAATGGGAAGGAATAAGCAGCAAGGACAGCGTTGACATTAGCAAGGGGCTGAGACAGGGATGTCCTTTGTCCCCGCTGTTATTCATGCTGTACATGGTGAGGATGGAAAAAGCGCTAGAAGGTAGCAACATTGGATTTAATCTGTCACACAAACAGGCCGGCGCGTTGATTGAGCAGAAGCTTCCAGGTCTGTTTTATGCTGACGATATTGTCTTATTTGCGGACAGTCAAGATGATATACAGCGGCTGGCAGATATATGCGGAAGGGAAGGGGAGGCTCTAGGACTAGGTTTTAGTGCAACAAAATGTGGATTGATGGTATTCAATGATCACGAAGACCATGCGGTCTTAATACAGGGCCAAGAAATACCGAGGGTAAGCGAGTACAAGTACCTCGGAGTGTGGGTAAATGAGGGGGGATAGATATATGGAGGTACAAGAGAAAGCATCGGTAACAAAGGGAAAGAGGAATGCTGCAATCATGAAGCACAGAGCGTTATGGGGATACAATAGGTACGAGGTGCTTCGAGGGCTGTGGAAGGGTGTGATGGTTCCGGGGCTTACATTTGGGAACTCAGTGGTGTGCATGAAGTCAGAGGTGCAATCAGGAATGGATGTAAATCAAAGGACTGTGGGACGCCTCGCGTTGGGCGCTCACGGGAAAGACGACAAATGAGGCTGTAAAGGGTGATATGGGATGGACAGGTTTTGAAGTGAGGGAAGCTCAGAGCAAAATTAGATTTGAAGAGAGGCTGAGGAAAATGAAGGAGAGTATATGGGCAGGGAAGGTTTTCAGGTATTTGTATAGAAAAAGCGTAGACACGCAGTGGAGAAAAAGAACTAGGAGGCTCACCAGTAAATATACGGCTAGCAGTGTGGGCGACATGGCAACAAGGAGCATTAAGCGAAAAGTCAGAGAGGCGGAGAGGACTTATTGGATAACGAAGTAAGGAGGGAGAGGTTTTATGATAATTCAAGGGGAAGCGCTTTACTGTTTGAGGCAAGGTCGGGTTGCCTTAGAACGCGTAGCTATAAAGCGAGATTCTGTAACGAAGAAGAACAATGTACATGCTGTGGGGGGAACTAAGGAAACGATGGAACATGTACTGATTGAATGTGGCGATATCCACCCAGATATACGTGTGGGCACGAGTTTACATGAAGCCCTGGGTTTTAGGGCCAACAATGGAAAGCTGAACACGTCCGCGATAGAAATAAGTAAGAGACGGTTAGAGTATTGGTGGCAGAAAAGTAGAGATAAAGGACAAAAATGAAGAATGGGGAAAAATAAGGTCATTCTGCCTTAAGAGGCAGAGAGATGGACCGTGAATTTATATTTTTCTTTGCTATAACAACATAGATTTAATCAATGTAGATAAGGCATTAGGCCAACATAAAAAGAAAGTTTTTTTTTTCGAGCCTGGTGGCAGACATGTCACCGCCCCGTTATAAAGGGGACGCTCATAGCATCCATCCATCCATCCATCCGGGGTCGATTGTCATTTTGGGCTCTGTATGCCATCGCGAAAAGAAATTTCGGGGGAGGAGGGGGGGGGGGGGGCACGGGGCCCGGTGTACCACTCCCTGGCTACGCCACTGGTAGGGGTGTGCGAATATTCGAGTTTCGAATTCGAATCGAATAATGACTGTTCAAAACGAATGTAAAAAACACGATGTGTCAACAACACCGATGTTTCGATGACCAGGTTCGTCGTCTAACAGACGCTGGATACCCGCGAGCAATTCTATCTAGCGCTGCAGAAAAAATGCTGAAGATGAAAAACCAAGGCGCTAACGCCAACCGTGCAACAGCAAAAGAATGCAGCACAAAGAATGTTTCCGCCATTCCATACGTACATTCCGTTTCGCACAACTTGAAGAAAGTGGCGGAAAGGGCGGGAGTAACGGTAGTGTTTACCGCACCTGAGAAACTGGCAAAAATGTGTCGGGCGGTTAACGAAGAAAGAAAGACATCTGTGTGCACTAAGAAGCATCGCGACAGGTTTTTACAGTGCACCGAAAATGTGGTTTACGCAATTCCTTTGTCTTGCGGTGCGTCGTACATAGGTCAAACAGGAAGATGCCTAAATGATAGATTAAAAGAGCACAAATACAACACGACGAAAGTGGTATCAGGGCACCTGGGTATCCATTGTAGAGACTGCGGTTGCGCACCTTCGATTTGAAACCACTGGCGTCATGTACAAATCAGCTGACAGACTAACAAGGAAGGTTGTTGAAGCCCTAGAGATAAAAAAGCTCGGGGAATCTTGTGTCAGCATGCCATCGGTTATGCTTTCGGATAAGGATGTCAGATTCCTTGCAGGAACGGTTTTGCACGCGCAGTAAGAGTGACCACGTGATGCACTGTAATATCTCTAGTAACCTTCTTTCTTCTGTTTATTCGTGTGAAGGCAATTCTGCGCAAATACTGAATAAACTTTCAGTTGTTAGTGCGCCTTGTATACGTGTCTTCCTGATCGTCCGGTCTGTTTTTTTTTCTTCGCTGGCGCTGTTTTACTGCGAATATGAACCAACTAGCCCAAAAGTACATTTTGACAAAAACACGACATATTGCTTAGAGACTGTTTGGCGTAGCGCACACCCACAAGGACAAAGAAGGACACGCACACACACACAGCGCTAACTTTCAACTATGGTTTTATTTGTGATCACACGTGTTATTTATACATCAACAGGCGATCGATAAAACCAAGGAAACACCTAGGAAAAAAAATAAAAACATGTAATAGTACAGCATCGATCGCACACATGTCATCACTGATTACAACATCTGCACGCACCTTCTTCAAAGTGTCAATCCAACATACCTCTTTTCTTTATCGGACAAACCTTGTCCTTGTGGGTGTGCGCTACGCCAAACAGTCTCATGGATCATAACCAACTAGCCCAACAACGCGCCTTGAGATATTGCTTAGGCTGGGTTAGGCTGGGCCGGCTAAAACTAACGTCGTTACAGGAGGCCTTCCGCTAAAACTTTCACCGATACCGGTTCAAAAGTGAGGGATTGTTTATTTCACATGAGATTTGTAATTGCGGCACGTAAACAAAACACGTTCCAAAATTGTCAATTCTTCACAACTTCGCTTCCGAAACGAAGACACGGGCTTCTTGCGTAGTTCGGTCGAGGATGCCGCAAGAGCCGTAAAACGTCCCGACTTTGGACCGCGGAACTCTCAGTGATTGGTTTCTCATGTGAAAATTTGTTCACCTCGTGCACTCACCACTGCCGCATAGCACTACTCGTTCGGAAAATCCCATCGTTCCGGCGCGCAGTAAAGTGCCACTGTGAACGGGCGCCCACACATTTTTGGTGCCGGAGCACTCATGACGATGAAGCACATTACCGTTGAAGTCTTACCGTTATAGTAAGATTTGTAGTAATTCGGGAGCAATCGCTCACCGAGTTATGTGCTCGGGGACATGATTGAATTTAATTTCTTTGTTATTTCGTTCAGTGTTCAATACATTCATTTGTATTTGATATTCACTTTGATATGTCTGGCCACTGTTCGGCACTATTCGATACCAGATGAAATTTCACTATTCGCACACCACTAGTTCTTAGGGCTTAGAGAAACGTGGCTGTTGGACTGAGGTGACATTAGTGAACGTGAACAAGGAGCTATCACACAAGCTATTATGTTAAAATGTATTATAAGCACGGTACGTATACTTTTGCTCACGGATGTACATATGGCCTATGACAAGATGTCAGTTACATGATCACATGGGAGTATAACCGTTCATGGGTTTCTTATGTGATGCTCGTCATTGTGCAGCAGGCTTTGTTTACATTACACTGTTGCTATTATAATAATGTACTTCACGGAAATTATATAATGCAGACATTTTTTACAGGTGTGCAATACTCGCTTTAATGAGTATGTAAAGGCTTCGGATGACTTCACATTTTCTGGTGTGGACAAGATTAAGCTTGTGAACAACAAAGAACCTGCAGACTGCACATTACTGCAGCAAAGGTACTAAACTGTTCCGTGCTCACTATTCAGGTTTGATATTTTGCCATCTGTTGCAGCCGTGCAAGGCTTCATGGTCTTTTTCTTTTTATTTCCACTTAAGCCCACCTCCACAAGCTACCATGATGTTGACACCTGGTATTGCTTAGAGCACGCCATCCACTTCAGCTAAAAAAGATTATGCACTGCCTTCAGTACCCTTGGTTCTACACATTGAAGTGATGGATGTCAAACAGAGGGAAGTGCCCAGCCACCTCAAACCAAGGATTGTTAGCTGGATCGCCAATAATTTAATGAGAACTAGCTTGTAAGTGTAAACTTAGAATTTGAGTAGCCAGAAAATCAGTGTTGTACACGTTCCTCTAAAACAGTAACGAAAGCTCGTTCCTCGTTCCTTCCCAATCTTGGAACGAGTTCCCGTTACAAGTTCCCTCAATGCCAAAGGAACTCGTTACAGCTACGTTTCGAAAATTGGAACGTGTCGTTACATTAACGTTACAATTGACTCTTTTTTAATGAAAACATAGTGCCGGATTATCCTGAGGCGAACTAAAGTGTTCAACTTAAAGCTCACATCAAACTACATTATATTATACGAATTCGACATCGCCGACAGCAGGCTATACATAGATAAAAGAAATATAAATACACGCTTCTAGACAAATTTTTTACAGACCACCGGGCATACTGCACAACTGTCTAACAGCAATTTTCGTGCTCGTCTATTACAAGACCAACGCATAAGGGGCTTTCTGCGTCGGTCTTCATATGCTCCGTCAGGGATACCTCGCTTCAGATATTCAAATAGAAATCTACACACATGCAAAAATATAACTAAGGTGCTTGCACAGGAAACTGCACCGAAAGGAACAATACTTAGGCGTTCAATGAGTGCTGATTCAATACTTCAGTATGGGTAGAAAAGTAATGTCCAGGATACACATTTGCAACTTACTGAAGTCCCCTGTTCGTAGGCAGCTAATAGATTTTAGAATATTTCTTTCTGTGTTTTCTACCTTTTTCTCTCTCTATTTTCTCTTGCCCCTTTTCTATATTTCTCGCGCTGTAGTTCTCTCGCCTTCTATTTTTGCTCTCCTTCTTCCGTTTCTTTCTCCCTTTCTTTCTATCTCTTTCTTTCTCTATCTCTCCCAATACTAGTTCTCCCGTCCTCCTTTCCTTCCGCCTCACCCTCTCATCTCCCCTCCACCCCTTGTTGCAGTATACTATATTATAATAGAAGGCTATGCTCTGCTAGCGTGTGCGCATGTTGCAGAGAAACGCACAGCCAATAGTTTCCTCAATAGCCCATTTCATTATTATAGTGACTCAGCTAAGAGGTGCGAGCAAATGAGAAGTCAGCCAATTTTTTTTAATGTGTGGGGTTTTATGTCCCAAAACCACGATATGATTATGAGGGACGCCGTAGTGGAGGGCTCCGGAAATTTGGACCATCTAGTGTTCTTTAACGTGCACTGACATCGCACAGTACACGGGCCTCTACCATTTCGCCTCCATCGAAATGCGACCGCCGTGGCCGGGATCGAACCCGCGACCTTCGGGTCAGCAGCCGAGCACCTTAACCGCTACACCACCGCGGCGGACGAGAAGTCAGCCAAAATAGTATATTGCATTGGCGAGGTGTTTATCATTACCGACGTTCTAGTGTATAATTAGAAAAGGCCTTTATTCGGTGTGTTCGCTCTAGAGTTCAATGCAAATTCTTTAGTGCAATGTGTTCACCATTTTGTGTCTCGATATGAACAGACTGAGCGTATGAATTCTCTGTATTGAGCTGCTTCCAAGTGCCATACCTATGTGGAATAAATACCATGAAAGACAAGATCAGGATAGACGAGTGGTTACGACGTTCGCCGTCGGATCGTGGGTACGCGTGTTCGAATGTCACTTCGCCGAGAATTTTATGGGCGAAGCTCCTTAGGGTGTCGGTCTGTCCCTCCTTTGTAGTAGTGGTGGTAGTAGTAGTAGTAGTAGGTAGGTAGCCACGTATAGTGAAATGTACCCACTCCAAGTGAAAAAGATGACGATGACGCCAGATGACCACGAAGAATAAGCGCGTTCTGTTATAGTGGAATGTACCCACTACACGTGATAACGATGACGCTGATGACCATGAAGTATAAGCGCGTTCCTGACCACACATTCTCTTTCTGCCTTGGGTATATACTGTATTGTCACCCACTACTGCAGGTGACATACCACACCCCCGCGTTTGTGTGTCAGGTCTTTGTATGATGATCGAATAGGCAAAATTTACGGGGATTGACGGTTTACCAGATTACCTCCGGAGCTTCGCGCACTCATCATCATTCACTTCGTGGATATGGCGTGATTTTTTTTGCCAAGAATTTCTCTATTTCTTTCTGTCTCTCTCTCTTTCTTCCTGTCTCTTTCTCTCTCTCTGTGTGTACTCGTTCTCTCGCCCATCAGAGTTATTGCATCACACGCCGCACAAATCGGTGCACTTGTTCTGGGAGCGAAGCAGAAGAGGACAAAGGGAGCGCGTGCCGGTTGGTGAAAACTTTCTTTCTACGACGCACGGCAAACCTCGAGCCTCACAGCTCTGCAGTAAAAAAAAAGAAAGAAAAAGAACAGCTGTTCCTCTCGCACGTGGTCTGTTCCTCTCGCACGCGCTTCCCTGAGGCCCCGGCGGGCGCCTTGAAGTGAAAACCAGGATACACCATAGTCACATGACAAGCGAGCGGTACAGTTTTGCTCTTCACGCAGTCTCCCATCCGCCCTGTTCTGCGTGATGTGTTGCGTGCTTGTATCTATTATACGTCGTGGAACGTTTACAGAAGTAACGCCGTTCCCGCTGACGTTCCCTCGTAAACGTAACGAATTACCGTTACAGTTCCACCGATCCTCAATGAAACGGTGGCGTTTCTTCGTTCCTCACAAAAGGAACTAGTTCTTGGAACGTCGTTCGTTGGAACGCCGTTCCGTACAACACTGCAGAAAATGTATGTTATTCATTTTCTGTCTAGGTATCCAAAGGACTTGTACGAGGCTGCAGCGAAAGCCCTGGTTTTGAAATATCCTCAGTTGACGGACACAATCGGCACAGGCCATGTAAGTGCAGATAATTTTGTGTAGCTGTGTCTTGTATGCAGTTGAAAATTTCGAAATGCCTGTTGCCAAAAGCTATAAACAATTGTAGGCGAATGCTGGAAGGTTACAAGCGTAGCTCAACTTTTTGTTCTGTGGTAGACATTTTTAGAGAAGGTTGGGTTGTAGTTGCGACATGTGCAAATAGATTATTACTAGCTGATAATGCTAGGAAGTTAGTTATGCTGTCTACAGCATGTTCATATTGTTGCCTTGGCCAACTTCTGGAAGAAGCATTCCTCTTACTTCTCCCACTTCAGGCCAGCGCTTATGCGATGTTCATATCATGTCTCTGCCTCCCAAAAATGTCTATGTAGTAGTTCGAGGCTTTGAAAAATGCAAGTGAGCATTGCTGTTGGCTGTTTAGCGACCATGCAGTAATACCTGAATAATGCATAGTTGATGCGGTAGTCGTTGATAAGTAGTACTGGCCTGTTTCTGAGCAGTCGACATGATGTCTTCAATCATTTCTTTTGCTTATTTTTCTGGCATCACTGCAGTGGTGCTACATTTGGAATCATTGGCCATTATAATGTTAACACTTCGAATTACTTTACTTAATAAACAGGTTATCCATTGAGACAAAAGCATGCTCTAGCAGTAGCTCCCTTCATCCACTAGTGAGCACATGTCTCCACAGGCACAGGCTTGTTAGACAAAAGCAGAGCCGGCTCATGAACATGTTAATTTTGCCTGGCTCTCATGCGATGCAGTGCGCACTCCTACTTCTCATCCTTGCCTGCTTCTGAAACACACCATGCAATAATAGGGCAAACAAGATATATATCCAGAACACTTCAGTATAACTAGAACAGTACATTAGGTTTCATGTTTGTCAAGCTTATGAACAGTTTATTTGATTGTATGAAGAGTGAAATATGTTTTATGCATTGATGAGTACCTGTCGTGTGTTTTCCTATTAGGTCCATCAAGAATTCTTGGACACCACAGGAATAAGTTTGGAAAAGAAACTGCTAGCATTCTTAAACACCTATGGGGAAAGGTGTTTCCAACTCGCGAAGTCCCGCCAACTTGCAAGGAAGTACGCCTCTTGTATTGAAGAGGAACTTGCCACGCTGAGAGGAGATGCCAAGAAGTGTACGTGTTGGAAATTCATTCATTCATTGAAATAACTTCCTTCTTTTTAGATAATGCATTCCAGCACTTATGCTTTATTGTCGGCTTCTATCTCGTACACAAATCACCCTGTAGTAGGAGTTCTGGAGCTCTTGCCACTTCTGCTGAAGGAGAAGGCTTCCTTTTGTAAAGGAAAAGTAAGTTGCACTCTTATTGTTTCGATCACAACATAAAAAAAAATTTGCACCAGCAAAACTTTCATGAGTGCCCTGGAGTTGGTGTTCTGAAACCACATGTGGCCATTTAATGTCTCTCGAGTATATCAGCCTTCTTGAAAAAAACCACTGACAGCCAAAATTTTCTGACTTTGATGCTTTGATGAAATGGTAATTGCCTTATAATAGCAAAATTGGATTGATAGGCAATGCTGTGGACCTCCCCCATTGTGAAGCACAACAGGATCGCCTTACTTATGGTTCAGTGGCATGAATGCAGTTTTTCAAATATATAACCAGTAGCACACGCATGCCTAAGCTTCCCCCCATAGTGTTTGTTTACCATGATACATCTAGCTTAAAATGACATGTGACCTTCCTAGCTCCGAAAAAGTCACGAAAAGGAAACGTCCCTTGCTTTGCCACTTAGTAGGCTAGTGCTGTGTCAAGAACTACCTTGGAAGTAGCTTGACTGCACAGCGAGACATGAAAGTGCCCGTCGTGGTCCAGTCAAGGTGATGTTGCATGTACCTCGCAAACTATTCTGTCCAAATACTTCGACTGTTTAAGGAATGGACAGAACATCACAGAGAGCCTTGCAACCACTATACACAATCATAGTGTGGACAGTCTCGGGATATGCTGTCAACTCGTGAGCACTTGGACATTTAACACGATGTTAAAATATGTTGAAGGCTGTGTTTGCCACTGATACTAAGTGGAAGCCACCTGTATGTACATGATAATGGAACATAAGCGTCTCAAGTTTGGAAAATGAGCATTGCAAGTCCTTGAAATATGGGTATGTCGATCTTTATCGGCACATACAAATTGCAGTGAGTAGAATGCTCCCTGTAATTAGGCGCGAAGCTCCTAAGGATGTGGGTCGTTCCCTCCTCTGTAGTAGTAGTATGTATGTAGCCAGCTCTAGTTAGTTTTCAAGAATTGCTCACTAGATGGCGTTGTGTGTATATGTCCTTGGAAATAATATCACTAGATGGCGTTAGTGGTTTTCGTATAGTTGACGATTAAAGAGGATAGATGGCGCTGTTATAATTGGGATTGTCGGGCCGACGCGGCCCGGTATCTGCGGAGCATGCGGCGGCTCCGGTACTCACGGCGGCACAACCCATAGCCAAGGACGCGTGGCTTTCACAACTCACAGCAGCGTTCTGTGGCGATGCATGCGGAGGCGAGGCGTTGCGTCGAGCACTGGTGTGGACTTCGGCGTCTGAGTAGGTGGCACCGTCTTCCACTGTCGTGGAACGCGAACTGGCGTTTTCGCTGAGGCTGGGAGCGCCCGGAACAAAGTCGGCAACGCTCGTGCCCAGCTCACGATCGAACAACCAGGATCATGCAAAGACGTGACACGTGTTGTCACGTCTTTGCATGATCGAGTGGGCAATGTACAGGGGGGATTCACGGTTACTCGAATGATCCCTCCGAGCTTCGCCCACTCACCATCCATCATTCACTTCGTGGATATGCTGTGATTTTTTTACTGCTTATGTTGTACGTCCTTAACTATGCATCAATTATCATTGTAGAAACAAACATTATTCTAACAATATTGTTGTTTTCATATCATTTCTAAGGAAATTTATTGTGCATTACTGGAGGGCTTTATGCACACTAATTGCACATTAGTGTGCATTATAAATGCACATTATATATCAACATTTTGTAATATCGAATGCATTCGCTATATTGCATGATTTACTATCTCTGCCCAGCGATCACGCCTATGTGATGCAGTAAGAAAGGCCTACAACTAAACTAGGCTCTTTCAGTCGTGGTGCTGTCCTAACGTTCATAATCGGGAGTGCGTATGCTCTCAATATCTTCAAGTTTTACTTGGTTTGCTAAATAATTTAGTTATAAAATGTTCTTAACCTGCAGTACACATGTGTTTTCTTCTTGTGTTGTGGTCTTTCATGCCACTCAAATATGGTCAGCATATACTAATTTTCTAATTTTGGCTTTCATGCTTGTTGGATATGATTGGCACATACTAAATCCTAATTTTCTGCTTCACTAGTATTTGGTTGTGGGCTGTTTCAAGTAACTGATAATGGAGCATTACATATCATAATGCGCCCCTTGAAGGTCTCTGTCTCAAGGAATTCCGGAACTATCTATTTACTTGTAATTCATCTCTAAAACTAAGCCGAACTTCCTAAATGATGAACATGCATAGCTTAATAAAAAGTTCTTATCAAATCTCCCCAAGTTGGATTGTAATGTGGCATAACATTCAATTTCTTTTTCAGTAGTCATTTGTCTAGTTTATTGGTAATATTGTCTGCATCAAAACTCTGTACTGATGTCTTGTACAAACTCATGTTGGGGCAATGCTGTATCAACTCATTCAATTCATAATGATGGTGGCAACATAACGTTTATTTTAAAAAAATGTATTTGTGGAGTACCAGGGAAAGTCATATAACCATAATTCCGCGCCAAATGTCTTACACATTACACTTGAGAGTCTTCGGTTCCATTTTTAGTATGATTGTCGAGCATTACGTCGCCCTTACTTTTCCTTGTAACCTGCTTCTAAAGAAAAACAATTTTGGCTGTCTCTTAAAAGTGATTCAAACAGTGCGGCAGCAGCCAGAACCTGCACCTGGGACATTTTAGCATGGAATGAACCTCAACTTTTTTTGGTGTCAGTAGAAAGCATATCTAAACAGAAATGGTGTTTAAGCAACAAGAGCAGGCTTAGGTTCTTTACTATTTTCGCTAAGACTTCAAGCCTTGAAGTGAACAGAAAATAGACTACTTGCGAACAGGCGAGGTCAGAAAGGCAACCACCAGGTGTTGTATTCCTGGGCACCCCGGCTACGTTTTGATGTGGATGAAATGCAAATCCATCCGTGTACTCACATTTAGGTGCGAAGAAAGAACTACAGGTGGTCAAAATTGAACTCGAGTGCCCGCAATGGTGTGCTTTATAATCATATCATTATTTTGGCACATGAAACCCAGGATTTATTTACTTTATAACGCAAGAATGGCAGGGAGCCTTAACAAAATCAGAATATTCAGGGTGTGCTACCAGATGATGATGTTCATTATTTGCTTCTTTTCATTGCAGAACGGGTACCCTTCTTTGGACTTCAAGGGACAAAAGCCGCATGGTGCGGGAGAAATTTCCGCGCATTCTGAAGACTTCGCGGCACACGTTCTTGGCACCATTCCTGGCATAGCGGCTGTTATCCACGTATACTAAGCATTCGACGTGCAGTACGCACCACAGAAGAACACATTCGCTCTCCGGGAGCACTTCTGTAGCCTACCGTGCTCCTCTATGTCACCACAACTGAAGCACATTATATCCGTAAATTCGAAAAAGGTACTTGGAACCCTGAGCTGCCAAAAGAATCGTGCCATCCGCCATTCCAGTTTTTTTTTTCAATAAATGTTTCACCCAACATCTGCATTTTTGTTTTTCGATTGCAGTGCTAAGCATTCGTTAATGCTCACTTCGTATTGCCATGCGCGTTTCTTATGTTCACTTCGCTATATTCGGTTTTCGCCCTCAAAGGCTGTCAGCAATGCTCAGCGCAAGCCGCGCTTCATTGTTCTAGAAGCTTCGCGATCATTGTAGATCGTTTTGTTAAGATTGCGCGCAAGACGCGAACACTCGAGCTTATTCCAGAGCTTGCGACAACCAGTGATAAGACTGGAATATTCTATGGCACGCGTATAAATTCCGACGCGCGTCACCGCTTGTCAGTTGATCGACGGCCGACGCTCTGTTCGCCGCTATCAGTGCCAGCGTTTATTGTTGTAATCTCACCTTCTGCTTACCGGCCACAAGTTCGGCCCAAATAAAGTTTTTCACGTTGGACTACTGCCTACTGCCTTCGTCAACGTCGACCACGTGACGGTATGTAATAAGTCATTGCTCATATTTTTTGTGCAAGCTATACTTATGTGAGTTTAGCTGATGCATGCTCCTTGTATTTAGATGTATTTAGTAAGATGCAGTTTATATAGTACATGAAGTCAAATAACGTTGCCGGAGTGTGCAGCAAGTTAGCATCGGTACTCGCTGTAAATAGTAAGCATTCACCGTGCCCGGTGAATGCTTTCTGTTTACAGTGAGAAACTTCCATGGAAGATTTTTAACTTCCAAATACTACCTTCCTGCGTGTAGCAACGGGAACTACTAACCGTCATGGTAGTAAAGTTACAAGCTTAGCTTACTACCTTCCACTAAGTAGTAACAGGAACTAGTAACCATCGTGGTAGTATAGTTACTAACTTCCTGTTACTACCTTCTGGAATGTAGTAACTGTAGGTAGTAAATGACGTGGTAGTAACTTTACTACCTTGCCGTTTACTACCTGCAGTTACTCCTTAGGTAGTGAATGTTCTGACAGCCATTTACTGCCTCAAAGTTAGTAAGTAGCACTACCTTTTTTTTAAGAGTGAAGAGTGACAAGGATCGGGCTTGCGGCGTTGGCAGGCTGTACAAGATCGAACGTACTTTTGCACGAACGTGTACATGCCACGCAAATAATACCGAAGACGTAGTCTGGCGTAGGTTTTAAACAGACCGGCGTGTGCGCTCTGTGGTTCGGCATGGAAAGCCGCACATATTGCCCCACGCGTTTCTTGTATCAGTTATACTGCATTTGGTTTGCACCCACATAAAAGACTGTCAGCAATGCTCGGCGCAGACCACGCCTCAGTGTTCAAGAAGCTTCGCGATTATAGCAGATCGTTTTGTTAAGATTGAACGCGGGACGCGAACCGTCCAGCTTATTCTAGAGCTTGCACGACCACCAGTGATAAGGCTGGAATGTTCGACGCGTGCTGTATAAAAGACGGCGCGTCGCAACGATGATCAGTTTTTCGACGGCCGACGCTCTGTTCGCCGCTATCATTGTACAGCGTGCCTTACTTTTCGTTTCCCGGCCACAAGTTCGGCCAAATAAAGAGTTTCATCTTTGACACGTCGCCTGCTGCCTTCTTCAACGTCACAACCACGTGACATCTGGTGGAGGTGCTGCTTCTTTCATGTACGGGACGCCCCCATCAAGCCGTGAATCCAGCGCCAGCCGTGAAGAAGAGGTCGACGACAACCCCGAGCAGCGAACAAGCCGCAGGCAACAAGGTCTACCATCGGAGTACGGGCCTCTACCCGACAAAACTCGGAACACCAAGGCCATGAACTCGACTGCGGAACGATGACAGCCGTTGCGCCACAGCCCGCAATCGTGGCGCAGCGGACTAGCAGCCCGCGATCGTGGCGAGCCGACCATTCCGTCGTCAGTGGGCCTTTCTCGACGAAGTTGAAGAATGTGAAAACTGCTCGACAAGGCCCTGAAATTCGGACCGCTGGCGGTCATCTAATAACGCCGGCCGGTGTTTGCACAGCAACCATCTCCATCAATAACCTGACGTATCCCGCCAGCTTTCTAATCCTACAGCACTGCTCCAGGGAGGTGATACTTGGGATGGACTTCCTAAGTGAACAGGGCGCCGTCATCGACCTGAGGTCTGAGTCAATAACACTAACCTCGAGAAAAAGAGCTGCCGCCCCACACGACGCCGGGGAACCATGCATGGACATGCCTGTGTGTGATGGTGAGAGCAGCCGTTCAGAAAGGAAAAGAACCACAGTACGTGGCTGCAGGCCATCAACGGATGGTCGGGGTGGAGTACCATGTGTCTAACACGCAGCAGTTCGGCGAGAAGGTTTCCCGCTATGAGCGCAATGAAGTTGCCCTGTCGCTGTTCCTACTGCCTGCGGACGGAAAATGAATCACGAAGGAGCCTGCGCTGGACTTCATAGCCATGGCTACAGAAAAGCTAGCAGTCACCTAGACCCCATCCAGAGCCGTCGGGAGTCTGCCGGCTTTGACAATCGTGCGTTGGCAATCATGCGCTGATATCTTGCAGCGTTGACAATCATGTGGGAGTAACCGAAAAGAAGCATCGAGAGACCTTACCAGCCACGGTGCCTCCTCGGACGCTGTTCCGGCATCCTTCCCCGGACATGCCGCATTCACCATTACCTCTGTGACAAAGCCAAAGCCGACCGCCAGAAGCATGTCTTGCAGCTCATACGACGTGGCAGCGTGGCCGAGACCAACCACTGCGAGTTAGTCAGGGTCGCCCACCAGATCCACTTACCGCAGATCCACCAGCTCACTCGCAGCGTGGCCAAGACAGACCACTGCGATGCAGCCAAAGGCGCCCACCAGAGACACTGTCGGCAGCACCGCGCGCTCTGCAGTCATGGCCGAGTGTTATGACAAAGAAAGAAACCGATGTTCGGGTGCGCGGGCAGCTGGAGCGACGAGAGATAGACGAGGCGGAATAAGAACAGCCGGCCCGCAGCAAGGGTGTTGTCTCTTGTCTCTTCACTACGATATATACATATACAAATCCGGGGCATGACGGCGACGACAAAATCAGCCGAAAGTGTCCCTATAATTGTTATCGCAATAAAATATGGCAGAAAAAAAATTCGGCAGATCCCAAGTACCATGGGAATCGATGTTATGCGAAGCATGCGGAGGTAAGGTGACTGGGTTATAAATATTTTAGGATCATAGGAGTACATATGTAATCATATGTACTCATGTCATATGCCCTGTCCTGTGCATTTCTTCCTGTGTCTCGTCTTCCTCGCGCTACGCGTCGTCATGAATATGTAATCATATGTAATCATATGACCAACAAGATCATAGGAGTACATATGTAATGTTTTTAAAATTACACAGCCAGCACTGCAACCACAATTGACGTTTTACGCACATTACGCCTGCATAAGGTCGTTTTCCAAAGGAGTTTCGAGACCTGACTTGGCTCTGTGGTAGAATACTTCATTGCCACGCAGAATGCTTGGGTTCGATTGCTGTTGGGGCTCTGATTTCTTTTTTTTTTTGCACGTTGGGGTTAACGCCGCCGATGTAAGTTTTTCTTAACGCTCTCGCAGTTAAATTACCAGTGTCCATGCCACCGATGTCAGTTTTTCTTAACTCTGCCCCACATTTACATTACCAATGTCCTTCTTCGCCGTTCCTCGGTAGATATAAATTGTCTAACACCTGTGGCGACCCGCATACCGCGGCCCCTGGTATACGGGTATTAGCCACACGTGTCTGGAGAAATGAGTTTGACGACGTACGCGACGGGATTCTCACGTTAGTGAAGTCACGACCAGCCAGACATATTCGGCAAATCCTCTTACCCTCCCATATTAATTTTGGCTGACCTCGAGTTAAGGAGGCGATCACGAGAGCATCCAGACGTAGGCGGCTAGATAGATAGATAGATAGATAGATAGATAGATAGATAGATAGATAGATAGATAGATAGATAGATAGATAGATAGATAGATAGATAGATAGATAGATAGATAGATACGTAGATATAAACGCTCAAAGTGCTTGCAGTACGCAAAGAAATGCTTCGCATTTAAAAATCACGCCATATCCACGAAGTGAATGATGATGAGTGGGCGAAGCTCGATCGTTTTCATCCATGGCAGAAAGAGAATGTGTGGTCTGAACGCGCTTATACTTCATGGTCATCAGCGTCATCTTTATCACGTGTAGTGGGTACATTCCACTATACTGCAACGCGCTTATACTTCATCGTTATCACGTGTAGTGGGTACACTCCACTATACTGCGTCATCGTCATCTTTATCACGTGTAGTGGGTACATTCCACTACACTGGAACGCGCTTATACTTCATCATTATGACATGTAGTGGGTACGCTCCACTATACTGTGTCATCGTCATCTTTATCACGTGGAGTGGGTACATTCCACTACACGTGGCTACCTACCTACTACTACTACTACTACTACTACTACTACTACTACTACTACTACTACTGCTGCTACTACTACTACTACAGAGGAGGGACAGACCCACACCCTAAGGAGCTTCGCCCCTAAAACAGTGCAGGTTAGCTAGTTCATGTTATTTTACCACGCCTTAACATAAGGCAAAAGAAGAATGTATGATGGCTAGTGTGCGCTGTTGATCCTTGTTTTATGAAAGGTGCGCTTCAAAGAAAAATATTTCATTCATCCTCAAAACTTACTGGAAGTTCTGCCGAATAAATTAGTTCAAAATGGGGCTAGATGTGACAAAACAGATATGTTTAACATATGAATCATGCCACAGTGGAGAGTTTTGATTCGTTACTGTGCATTTAAATCTAAGGTTCTGCTAATGCCATAGGAGAACCTTGCTGTTCTTGTTAGTACTTGACTCCTTTTTTTGGCTAAACCTATAAAGGTGTATTAAAACCTGCCTGTTACCCTCGTGCCACCCTGCTTCTGCCAGTTACGAAATGCGTATGCTCTGACAAATCTTTATGCTCGGTTGCTGAAGCAAAGATCACGGGTTTGATCCCGGCCGCGGCGGTCGCATTTCGATGCAGGCGAAATGGCAGAGGCCCGTGTACTGTGCGATATCAGTGCACGTTAAAGAACACCAGATGGTCGAAATTTCCGGACCCCTACCACTACGGCGTCTTCATTATCATGCATGGTTTTTGGACGTAAAACGCCAGATATATTAAGGCGAAAGCCTTTAATGTCTCATGCTCACGTCCGTCCGGTGTCCGTCCGGCGTCCGTCCGTCCGTCCGGCGTCCGGTGTCCGTCCGTCCGTCCTTCCGTCCGTCCGGATGTCCGTCTGTCCGTCCGTCCGTCTTTCCGGATGTCCGTCCGGATGTCTGTCCGTCCTCCTTCCGTCCGTCCGGATGTCCGTCTGTCCGTCTTTCCGGATGTCCGTCCGGATGTCTGTCCGTCCGTCCGGTGTCCGTCCGTCCGTCTGTTCGGATGTCCGTCTGTTCGTCCGTCCGTCTGTCCGTCCGGATGTCCGTCTGTCCGTCCGTCCGTCCGGATGTCCGTCCGTCCGGTGTCCGTCCGTCCGGGATGTCCGTCTGTCCGTCCGGATGTCCGTCTGTCCGTCCGGTGTCCGTCCGTCCGGATGTCCGTCTGTCCGTCCGTCCGGTGTCCGTCCATCCGTCCGTCCGGTGTCCGTCCGTCCGGATGTCCATCTGTCCGTCCGACCGGTGTCCGTCCGTCCGTCCGGATGTCCGTCTGTCTGTCTGTCTGTCTGTCCGTCCGGATGTCCGTCTGTCCGTCCGTCCCCCCAGATGTCCGTCTGTCCGTCCGTCCGTCCGTCCGTCTGTCTGTCTGTCTGTCCGTCCGTCCGTCCGTCCGCCCGTCCGGATGTCCGTCTGTCTGTCCGTCCGTCCGTCCGTCTGTCCGTCCGTCTTTCCGTCAGTGTAATGGCCACACGCTTTCGCCGAACACACTTTGGAATGTACAAAGTGTCCTTCAATTTTTTATTATAATAATTATTATTATTATCATTATTATTATTAATATTATTATTAAATATCCTTTTGCCAGCATTCACTGAATGTGCAATCAACAATGACTATAAGTTACATGAATGTATAAATTTACCTGACAGAGGTAACACACACAACGTGATTCATGTAGCCGATCCTCTTTATTATTTGTCCTGTTAAACACATTTACTTGCTTGACACTAGCTGGTCCAACCAACCGGCCTGTTCAACCGTGTGATTTCAAGATGGAAAACAGAGCACGGGTGCAGTGTATTACCTTTACAACAGACTTTTTTAAGACGAGGTTTTTATAAGCTAAATATCAAAATATTCTTAGTCCTAGTGTATGAATTCGTGCTCCTAGGTTTTGGGTTCCAGGTCTCGGGACTGATTTCGAACACTCTCTGCAGCTCAATCAGTTCTGTCTGAAGTTTGAGAACGGTTTCGCAGGTATGGGACACGAAAATAAAGTAAAACGCCAAGTTAACAATGCGCCAGAGAGCTACAAATGCTTTTTTACACATACCTTTTCGTTGTAAAGGTAATGAACCGCAGTACTGACTGCTTATCCAGCAATTTTTTATCGTAAAGAGTAGGATTGTAAACTTGGAAAGTTGGTAAGCATTCACAGTTGGTAAAGCAAAACATCACAGAATGAACGAGCCTAAGAGTGAGCACAAAATGAGCGCTGCCTTTCAACTGAAAATTTTATTGAAAAAAGACACATTAAAATACTCTGCTCATGCTCTCACAATGGCACAATAAACAGCTCATGACGACACTCTCTAACCAAGAGGGTCGTCATCAGTTGTTTTTGTGCCTAGCAAAAGTATGTGCCGATAATAGCACCGGTGGTAGGCCACCTTCAAAAGTAAATTTTTTTTCGCGAGATCAATTTTCAGCTTTTTGTTTTTTTTTTGCACGCCCAAACATTCAAAAAATATGTGGCAACAAAAATTATGCTCCTATCATCATTAGTTTGCGAGGTAAAGCAAGTTTTCTATACCCCATGCTCCTATAGCGAAACTGAAACCACATTGCGTTGGTTTCGAAAGTAAGTGTTGTTTCGTCTATTTATTGGTATTCAAAATACTTTATACATTTTATTGTGACTGTTATATAAGAGGATGTCATTAAATACAACTTTGTGTTTCTAATTGTTCTTAAATCTCTAAAAAACGGCCACAAGGGGGGACGCACGACGCTCGTCGTTTTTCTGAAAATAACAATTTGCTCCAAATGATGCGACGCAAGCTTTCATAACTTTTTTCTCAGCGTATACTTTGAACTGAAATTTTGCACAATCATTTACAACATATATATTTGTGCAATGAACTAGAATAAAAGAAATTCATGGAATATTTTTCAATTCACAGCTGAATTCTCAAACAGGTTCAGTCTAAATTGGCTCTTTTTTCCCATTTTTTTTGGTTTTTTTAACATTACGTCCTTGATATTTTCTGCATAATATTTATCCTAGTTCACTGCATAGCTCCAGCCATTAGTTACACAAAAGCCAAAGCTTTACTGAATAAAGCCACCCATTAGTCACTTATCACAGCTGGCGTGGCGGCCACTTTAGTTGCAATTTTTGACAAAGATTACCTCCCAATAAATAAATAATCAATATTTTGCACTGTAAACGGCTGGGTAATTTGAATAAGACATGCTTGTTTTGAGGAAAAAGTTATTTCAACGCTGGCTGCTTTAAAAAAAATTTGTTTTTGAGTGGCCTACCACCTTAAGGTGTTCATTCAATAAAATTTTCAGTTGAAAATCAGCGCTCGTATTTTGTGCACTATTTCTTAGTTCTCGTTCATTTGGGCTGTTTGGCTTATCACAGCTATGCTTCATTTCATAGCAGGGGTGTCTGTTGTAGAGGCACTCGACTGTGAAATGAATATAGTGTTGCAGATGTGATACAGTGCTGGTGCACGTTATCAATCCGGCAGAGGCAGAACCTACCACGGAAATGTGGTCTTATTAGTGAGTGGTCTGTAAAGGTTTTCACACTACCAGTTTTCCTTGCTTACAATAATTCGTTCCATTCGCAGAATTAAGCTATGCATAGCATCTTATTGCACTATTCTAAGAACTAGTACCAACGGACACATTGTGAAGCATCCAGATGAGCTGCATCACTTCTTTGAGAGCCGCTGGGGCTCATAGCTTCACAGCAATGCATGGGCCATAATGAACACCATCTGCAAAGTTGAATATGTAAGCGACTCAGTAGTACATCATGCTGAACTGATCAGCTGTGAGGTACATCAGAACTTAATTCAGATAAATGGCATAAATTCAGTTTTTGTGTCCATCTCTGAAAAACTTTTCTAACAGCTATATTTATTGTCCTAGGGCTCTTGAGCATCAAGGACTTAACTTTTTCATCATTATGCCGCACACAATACACAAAGTGGCAATGTAGATCAAGCAATTTTTTACTACACGAAAACAGCTTTCCCAGCCATTACATTTTTCTCATTGCTACTCCTGCTTTGTAGTCTGACGCATTATATGTTAGCATTGAAAGTGTCTTTGCGCTTCTCACGCAAAACTGATGTCGGAGACAGATATTGAGTGGTGACGCACCCTTTCTTGCTTCCATTTTCTTCATTGTTTGTAATGTTTCTTTTGTATTTTGTATATCCGTATTGCCAACGACATGTACGCGTGGGACATCACGTCTAACTCCCGCAAACTGATAACAAGGCCAAAAAAATCGTCATCGGATAGCTAGCAGTCAACGCCACATCAGCGTCGTTTGATCAGTTTTAATGCAAGAAGCATTGTTAATAAAGTAGATGAGTTGGAAGAGTTGCTTCTGTTGAATGATCCTCATTTCTGCATTATAACTGAGATGTAGCGATGCATTGGAACGCGTGTCCGCGTGCTGTACCGCAACGGACGCAAGCATGCTGACGTCGACGCCCTCTCGCGCTCCCCTCTGCCTGGCGACAAAGCCCCCCTGCTCAGTATCTTCCATTGCTGTTTCTGTCATCGATGCTCACATCATCGCGACCGAACAGCGCAAGGATAATTGGATCGCCCCGCTGATCGACTTGCTCTCTGATCCGTCCACAACACCATCCACTCGCGCCTTGCGTCGTCAAGCTCACCATTTCGCCATGCGTGACGGCCTGCTGCATCGACGCAATTACAACGCCGACGGCCGGCAGTGGCTACTCGTGATACCCCGCAGTCTGCGGTCGGAAATATGTGAGTCATTCCACTCTGATCCACAGTGCGCGCACTCTGGGGTGTCCAAAACTTACCACCGCATTCGAAAACGCTACTTCTGGCGAGGGATGTACCGCTACGTGCAGAAGTTCGTTCGCTCCTGCCTCGATTGCCAACGCCGCAAACCGTCAACACACATGCCCCCCAGCCGGTCTACAACCGTTACCTTGCCCTGACCATCCGTTTGGGCGCGTGGGTATCGATTTGTATGAACCACTTCCTCTGACGTCGGCTGGTAACCGCTGGGCCATCGTCGCCGTGGACCATCTAACGCGATACGCCGAAACCGCCGCCCTCCCTGCGGCTACTGCGCGCGATGTTGCCTCCTTCCTGCTGCACCGATTCATACTGCGTCACGGTCCACCCCAGGAGCTTCTCAGCGATCGAGGCCGTGTCTTCCTGTCGGAAGTCGTCGAAGCCATCCTCCCGGAGTGCCATTCTGTCCACCGCAAAACTACTGCTTACCACCCGCAGACAAATGGCCTCACCGAACGCTTTAACCGCACCCTCGGCGACATGCTTTCGATGTACGTCGCCGCCGACCACCCGAATTGGGATGCTATACTGCCCTTCTTCACCTACGCTTACAATATCGCCCCTCAGAGCACTACTGCTTTTTCACCCTTCTTCGTACTATACGGACGGCACCCGTCGCACACCATCGACACGATACTCCCGTACACCCCGGACCCATCTGAGTGTGCCCCTATTTCGGACACAGCCAGGCTTGCTGAAGAGTGTCGCGAGCTCGCCAAGACCTTCACGACGAATGAACAAGAGCGGCAGAAGAGTATTCGTGATGGTTCCGCCACTTCTGAGCCCCCCGTTCCTCCCTGGAGCGCTCGTATGGCTCTCGGTCCCTACCTCCGCAGCTGGCCTCTCTTCAAAACTGCTGCCGAAACACGAAGGCCCCTACCGTGTCATCGAGCGCACATTTCCGGTCAACTACCTGATCGAACCCATTTGAACAATCTTCGGACATGCGCCGTCGAGGGCGCGACATTGTCAACGTGGAGCGCCTGAGGGCCTACTATGACCCGCTCATAGTGACAAGCTGTTAGGTCGCCCGGCGGCTCCCCTTTTCGTCCCCGGGGTAATTGTAGCGATGCATTGGAACCTAGAAATGGGTTGCACTCTCGAGAGCCTTCTAGTGGGTCATCTGCAAAAAGGACGCCGCTCGCGCTGAGAGTTCGTGCCTGGCCGTGGCTGTCGCCATTACACAGTATCTCTGAGTACCGGCAAATAAACGCCTCAACAGAGACATGGTTGCATGCTTTGATTCGGGACGGCGAAATTGTTCCGCCAGGCTACCAGTTGTTCCGAACAGATAGCAAGACTAGAGGTGGGGGGCGTAGCAATTAATTGTAAAGCATGGTATCGACGTAGTGGTGGCAGACCAGATCGGTGATCATGAAAGCTTGATCTTAAAAGTATTATTCCGGAGAAATAACTTTTTTTCTTTGCGCTGTTTATCGACCACCGGATGCTAGCGATGACTTCTTGAGGGAACTGTATGACCACCTTCTAAAGCTTTCCGGTAAAAACCTGATTGTTACTGGAGACTTTAATCTCCCGTCTATTGACTGGAGTCGTTTGCAATATGGGTATTCTACTACCAGCGACATTCTAGTGGATATTATGTACTCCCATAATCTTGAGCAAGTTGTGAAATCTAACACTCGCGGAAATTCCATTTTAGACCTGTTATTTCTTAATGAAAAATTCAGTAATGGAAACAGTTCTTGTGGAGCCTGGAATTTCCGATCATAATTTAATATTGTTTAACTGGGACTAAAGAGGCTGTAGGAAATCAGAAAACTTATTCTTCAGCTGTAATTAAAGATTATAATAAGGCTGACGACACGGCCATTATTGATTATTTGGACATGCACCTTGCCAGTGACAGTCATGACGTTGAGCGTTTGTGGTAAACGTTTCGCTCAACTTCAGAGCATTGCATTGCTCATTTCATTCCCACAAGGAAAATTTCTAAGCGTCGCTCTACAGACAAAACGAAAAATAAAGCGGCTCAGAAAGCAGCATAAGACTTCTATGCCACAGTTCAATGAATTAAAACACGAATTGCTTAAAGAAGTTAGACAGGCAAGAAACAATTTCTTCAACAATACTTTGGCTGAGTTTATTGAGACTGACCCTCCGAAATTTTGGCGCCACATAACTGAAGCTAATGGACGAGATACGGAAACTGAAAGTGCATGATCAAATTGTGCAGGAACCAATGGTAAATTGCAGAGGTTTTCAATCGATATTTTCAGACAGTATTTTCTGAGTTAGATGAATACGATTATCAGGGCCCTGTGACAGAGCCAGAGAAAACACTAGTAATAACTCGAGAAGGCGTCACCGCCATGCTTCTAAATCTGAATATTAAAAAGTCTGCTGGCTCGGACGGTATTCCAAACACATTTCTTAGGCGCTACGCTGAGCAGATTTCCGGGTTTTTGACTAACATTTTTAACCTATCGATAACTACAAGTGTCATCCCAAGTGATTGGCGCATTGCACGTGTTATACCCATCCACAAGAAAGGCGACCGGCTTTCGGTAAATAATTACCGCCCTGTCTCACTCATTAGCACGTGTTGCAAGTTGTTGGAGCACGCTGTTGCATGTTACATTCAAGAATTTCTAACCGATCGAAGTCTGTTGTCACAACATCAACACGGCTTCAGAAAATCAATGTCAACAGTTACTCAATTGGTTTCGACTGTACACGAGATTTTGGCTGTACTTGATGTCTCTGGGCAGGTTGATATTCTATTCTTAGATTTTTCGAAAGGCCTTCGATAAAGTGCCACATGGTAAGCTATTGTATAAGTTAGAATGCCTCGGCCTGCCATCCTTGATTGTTAAATGGATTAGTGCATATCTTTCCAACAGAAAACAATTTGTAGAAATAAAAAATTCTTCATCCCCTGTGCTTCCTGTTACCTCAGGAGTACCTCAAGGTAGTGTTTTAGGCCCTTTGTTGTTTCTTATTTATGTAAATGATTTGGTTGAAGTGGTTCCCGGCACTGTATAAATTCGGTTGTTTGCTGATGATTGTGTTGTTAAATGCGAAGCATTTCTTAGCGAACTTCAGCGACTTTGAGCGTATCTATCTATCTATCTATCTATCTATCTATCTATCTATCTATCTATCTATCTATCTATCTATCTATCTATCTATCTATCTATCTATCTATCTATCTATCTAGCTATCTATCTAGCCGCCTACGACTTTGTGCTCTCCTGGCCGTATCGTTAATGGGATTTATACCAAATTCGGTATGGCATAACCTGACTGTATTACAAACATCAATGGCTGGTCATATCATGAAAATCATGACTAACTTGTCATGAAAAGTATGATTTACATGCCACACTCATGGCGCACTCGCGGCCGTTTCGTTAGCTTGATATACACCAAATTTGCGATTGAGTGACGTGACTGTATGACGAACATAAATGACGAGTGGCAATATGGAAATCATGACTTGTCGTGTGCGACATGACTTGCATGCCACGCTCATGACGCGCTCGCGGCCGTTTCGTTAGCTTTATGTACACCAAACTTGGTATTGAGTGACGTGACTGTATGACGAACATAAATAACAAGTGGCAATATGGAAATCATGACTTGTCATGTGCGACATGACTTGCATGCCACGCTCATGGCGCGCTCGCGGCCGTTTGGTTAGCTTTATGTACACCAAACTTGGTATTGAGTGACGTGACTGTATGACGAACATAAATGACAAGTGGTAATATGGAAATCATGACTTGTCATGTGCGACATGACTTGCATGCCACGCTCATGGCGTGCTCGCGGCCGTTTCGTTAGCTTGAGATACACCAAATTTGGTATTGAGTGACATGACTGTATGCCGAACATAAGTGGCAGCTGGTAACATGAAAATCTTGACATGCATGTCATCTACAACGTCATTTACATGCCACGCTCATGGTGCGCTTGCGTCCAGTTCGCTGGCTTGATATGCACCAAAACTGGTATTGCGCGACGGGACTGTATGACGAACACAAATGACAGGTCCTAACATGTAAAACATGACATGCAAATTATGTAAAGCATGATTTGCTCCTTCCTGGCTGCTTTGCATTACATCGATTCCCACAGTGCGTGGGATCTGCCGGCTTTTTTCAGGGAAATCTCTTCTACAAATTACCACATCCTTTTGTAACAACTTAAAGCGCCAAAAAACACAAGGACAAACGAAAAAGAGTGGACACAACGAGCGCTAACTTGAAACTGAATTTATTACAAAGCAAAGTGAAAAAGGAAAACCACATTAGAAGGCGCACATGCGCGCACACATGCGCAGACGGCTGACAAAACCCACAAAGAATAACACAAAGTCACTTAGGTATGACACCAGACTTCTGCAGCAGATTATATTTACTTTCAATCAGATCCAGTGACGGCTGGCTGACACACGCGTCGCCTTTCCCTTTTATCAGAAAGGCTTCGACAATCTCCCTTGTTAATTTATTCCCGTGTTCGAAAATGACAGAAGTGTCAGAGAACCCGGGTAGGCATCCGCACTCACTACAATGCCGCGCAAGGTGCGAATAGCCTGTGCCCTTAAACGAGCTGTGGTGCTCTCTAAGCACGGAAAGTCGAGCTAGTTGGTACGAATGCATATTTCAATAGCGCAAAAGACACAGGGACACAGGCGAGAAAGACGATATCGTCTTTCTCGCCTGTGTCCCTGTGTCTTTTTGCGCTATTGAAATATGCTCTCTAAGCCTTACATTCAGGCATCGGCCCGACTGTCCAATATAACACTTCCCACAAGCGAAAGGAATGTGGTATACAGCCCCCTGTTTACAGGGCACAAACTGCATACCATGTTTCAGCTTACACCGAGTGTTATTTGCACGCTCCTTATAACCAAGGCGCTTCTGCAACGCAGGACAAATGACACTTAATTTGTTCTTAGCTGGAAAAACGACGTCAACGTCGTGTCGGGCGGCCACTTTCTTCAAACGGTGCGAAAATCCGTGAAAATACGGAATGATCACAGAGGGCCGTTTTTTGATCGGCTCGTTCACCTGGTTGCTTTTTCCTTTCACTTTGGCCAACCATAGAGCCTTCTGGGCAGCGGAGGCAATCACTGAATCAGGATACCCTGCGCTCCGCAACTTTAGTACCTGGTTCTGAACACTCTGGTGCATGAGGTGTTCACAGGACCTGTTCACAGCGGAGCGAATACACGACAGAGCAATGCCATTTTTCACGAGTTTAGAGTGCGAGGAATTAAAATTAAGCAGACTTTTCACGGACCGGGGAAAATACATCCAACAAATGTGAGAATCATGGAAAGAAATTTGCGCGTCCAGGTACTGGATCCTGTCATCTTGTGGCATTTCAAAACTAAAGTTCAATCCTAGTCCTTGCTCCTTAAATAGCTTCAGGACATTCACAACACTGGAGTTGAAGTTGTCGCTACTTACAAACACCAGGTAATCGCCTACGTAGCGCACAATCTTAGTGGCAAGGCCGCACAGTTGCTTTTGTAAGGCCCGGTCGACGCTACCCAAGAAAATACTGCTCAGAATAGGGGCTACTCGTGACCCAATGCACACTCCCCGAACGTTGTGCATAAACCTTTCCCCTCCCAGCAAATGAAAGTTGAACAAAGGTAACAGTTCAGCAGCTCCAAAAAAGCCTTCAACCGAAACACCACAGCGTGTTGTGAAGGCAACCTCGTCATTTAGGTCACAAATACACTCCTTGACGCATCGTAGCAACACGTCGTGTGGCATCGCGTAATACAAATCTTCAACGTCTATGCTGAAAGCCTTGCATCCAACTGGGTTTTCATTTCGTAAGAAATGAACAACGCTATCTAAGCTAGGTATAACGAAAGGGTCATGTACATCTAGCCCTTGAACGTGTGGCTGAAGAAAACCCGACAAAAGGTGCAGCCAAGTGTCTCTTTCTGAAACGATTGTGCGGAAAGGGATACCATCCTTGTGTGTTTTTGCATTAAAAAACATGCAAAAGAAGGCCCTTACTACTTTTCACCTGGTCTGCTAGCTTGTCTAGGTTATGCTTCCTCAGCAGCTTGACCGCATCGGCTCTCACTTGTTCAGGCTTATGCCCTACAAGACGAAAATTCTTATCAACCGCAGACCCACCTTTCTCAGAAAACATACCCTCGCTCATGATTACAAAAAAACCCTCCTTATCGGACA
>JALIZH010018043.1:0-99957 GCA_030522465.1 Rhipicephalus appendiculatus | reverse complement strand
ACGCTTGCGGCCCTTTTGCTAGCTTGAGTGGGCTTGGACGCACGAACAGGATGGGATACTCACGCACCCTCTTCTTCGTAATGCAGTTCCTATCCATGCTTGTGGGTCAACCGGATGGCTCAGCTCTTCAGCGGAACGACGGGACAACCGCCTACGCCTCGGTTCCTGAAACGACCGCATACCTGCCTGCCGATCCGCCCAAGCGGATGGATTTCATTCAAGCCGAACGCTGCTGGCCAGCCGACCAACTTCCAAGCAACTGCGCAGGCGCAACCTCGACTGAATCATCAACATCACTGATAAAACCAGCCGCTACGCAGAATTTCTTCAGTGGGCTTGGACGCACGAACAGGATGGGATACTCACGCACCCTCTTCTTCGTAATGCAGTTCCTATCCATGCTTGTGGGTCAACCGGATGGCTCAGCTCTTCAGCGGAACGACGGGACAACCGCCTACGCCTCGGTTCCTGAAACGACCGCATACCTGCCTGCCGATCCGCCCAAGCGGATGGATTTCATTCAAGCCGAACGCTGCTGGCCAGCCGACCAACTTCCAAGCAACTGCGCAGGCGCAACCTCGACTGAATCATCAACATCACTGATAAAACCAGCCGCTACGCAGAATTTCTTCAGTGGGCTTGGACGCACGAACAGGATGGGATACTCACGCACCCTCTTCTTCGTAATGCAGGTAAACAGTTTGGCTGAACTGCCTTACAAATGCTTCAAATCAAGTAACCCCTGTATTATCGTGCTTCCAAGCCCCGGAGCACTCCTTGAACCATTTGCTTGTTTGTTATTAATGCTGTGCGGTGACGTCGAAATGAATCCCGGACCTTCTACTGATGATGTACTAAAAGATCTGCTAAAGACAGTCAAGGATCTTAACGAACGGTCAATTCGTATGGAATCCATGCAACAAGCAATGTCCTCAACTATCTCAGAATTGAAGACTGAGCAGCGCACCGTTAGCGATGCTGTAACCAACATCAAGGAAAGACTAGAGATGGTGGAAAGTAGAACTGCTGTGCTCGATCAATGGCAGACAGATGTTCGTGCGTTAGAACAGTCGATCAAATGTACTGAAAAAGAAATGGCCTTGCTTCAATCGAGACTAGATGACGCGGAAGACCGCGCTCGACGTGATAACCTCGTATTCTATGGCATATCCGATATGGCAACAGAAAATGCTCAGCTATCCGAGCAAAAGGTATTAGAAACTATAGACGGGCTTCTAAAAGTTGTTGTACCAGGTGAAAGCATATCCCGCGCACACCGAATCGGACGCTATAACCCATCTAAATCCCGGCCACTAATAGTAAAGTTCACCAATAGTAAAATAAAAGAGCAAATTCTTTCGAAGAGTCACATGCTCAAGGGCAGTAATGTAGCAGTTAGCGAGGATTTCTGCCCAAAGACCCGCAACTTACGGAAGAAATTGAATGACTTTGGCAAAAACCTCAAGAAACCATTTAAACTCAGATATAAGAAATTACTGGTCGACGGGAAATGCTATCAATATAACGAGGTTGAAGATAGTGTTTACGAAGTTCTTCCGTCAACGAGCGCAGTTCTGCCATCAACGAGCGCAATCAGAGAACGAAGCCTATCGCCTCGTTCACTTCGCTCAGGTCGCCTTCGTGCCACGGGAAAGAAATAGCTAAACGAGAGGGGTGGTGGCCATACATCAACTGTCTCGATACTATACGCCAACATACGTAGCATTGTACCAAAGAGAGATGAGTTAAGCAGCGTAATTAGCGATACAAACGCAAACATAATAGCGTTAACCGAAACGTGGTTAACTAATAAAATAACTAACTCGGAGCTTATTTATTGTGATCGCAAATATATTATTTACCGCAACGACCGAACAAACCGAACTGGTGGTGGTGTTTTGTTAGCAATAGACGAAAATATAAATTCATTTTGTGTGCCCCTAATTACAGACTTAGAGTTATTGTTGTGTTGTATTACTGTCAACCACAAGAAACTGATTATCGGTGTTTGTTACCGTCCTCCGAATTGTCCGAATTCGTTCTGCGACAACCTACATGATTGTTTGAACCAAATTAAAGTTCGTTTTCCCGGTGCAGAAATCATACTAATGGGTGATTTCAATTTCTCGCACATTAACTGGACATGCGAATCCCCATTTTCACAGCCCTCTTGCACGCAATCTGAGCATTTTATCAGCTTATGTTCGGATTTTGGTCTTTTTCAGGCAGTCACTTTACCAACACGTGTCACTAATAATACTTCATCGCTTCTCGACCTCGTACTAACATCAGCAGTTGATATCACTTCGTCGATAACACATCTACCGGGTTTAAGTGATCACGACACCTTGTACTTCACGCTAACAATAGCACGACCTTCCCGACGCAACAGTTCGAAATTCATCAGAGATTACAAGAAAGGAAACTACACAGCTATAAACGCCGAACTGCTCATTTTCATGGAAGATTTCGTATCTCACTATCTTGAACGCACAGTTGAAGCGAACTGGAGCATATTTAAGAAAAAATTCAGGAAACTATCAAACGATATATTCCCCTACGACGTGTGCGCAGTAGCAGCTCAGCTCCGTGGTTTAATATTCAGCTTAATCGACTAAATAACAAGAAAAAGCGACTATACCGTAATGCTAAAAAAAGCTAACACTCTGGATCGCTGGTCCTTGTACAAAGAAGCTGTTGCACATTACTTGTCCATACAAAGAACAACCAAATTCACATTTTATAACACTACTCTTCCTAACATACTTAAAACAAACCCGAAACGATTTTGGAGTATTATTAAGCAAAAAGATGGAAACAAAATATCGCTTACTACACCGTCTGGTGCTTCAGTGCCTGATAATGACTGCGCAGCTACACTAAACGACACATTCGTAAATACCTTTTCACGCACATTAATCGATGATTATCCCGTCCTTCATCAATATAAACACTCTCCCATGGAACCCATTACATTTGATTCTTCTGGTATTCGCGCCATAATCAACAAATTAAAACTCTCTTCTTCTTGTGGCGTCGACGAAATAAACTCTAAATTTCTTAAGAACACAAAGGAATACTCTTCTATCATATTAGAACGCATTTTCACCCAATCGCTTAATACGGGATTACTACCAGTGGATTGGAAAACTGGAAAAGTCATTCCGATTCATAAATCCGGTGACACGTCAAACCCGCGTAATTATAGACCAATATCACTTACATCCGTATCATGTAAAATAATGGAACATGTCATATACTCACACCTTGCACGTTTTCTTGAGGATAACAATTTTTTTACTCCGTTTCAGCATGGATTTCGTAAAAAATTTTCATGTGATACTCAACTCCTACTGTTCACTAACGATTTGCATAATAATGTTGACTCTGGCTTCCTTACTGACTGTGTGTTCCTTGATTTTGCTAAGGCTTTTGACAAAGTAAACCACTGCCTACTCTTACATAAACTACAAATACTTAACATCGACCCTGCTATAATTAAATGGATTGAAGCCTTCTTGACTAACCGCGTTCAGTTCGTTTCTGCAAACGACACAGTTTCACCTGCGACACATGTCTTGTCTGGAGTGCCACAAGGGTCCGTACTAGGACCTTTATTATTCCTAATTTACATAAATGACTTGCCGACTAACATCCTCTCACATATTTCTTTGTTTGCAGATGATTGCGTAATCTACCGTAAAATAACTAGCACCACTGACTTCGCCATTCTTCAGAATGACTTGAACACTGTGCATGAGTGGTGCCGTACTTGGCACATGGAATTAAACATAAGTAAATGCAAAGCTCTGCGAATTTCTCGTACTACTATGGTGGATCCTGCCTATCTCATAAATAACAAACCATTAGAATCAGTAACATCATACAAGTACTTAGGTATACATATAACCAACAACTTATCTTGGCATAAACACATTGAACATATCACAACTAAAGCAAACCGTACTCTAGGTTACCTTCGCAGAAACTTTCACGCATTACCATCCGGTTCGAAACTGCTCTTATACACCACATACGTCCGCCCACAGCTTGAGTACGCGTCAGCGTTGTGGGACCCCCACCTTATTACATTAACCCAACGCATAGAGGCGATACAAAACCGCGCTGCCCGTTTCGTCTTATCTAATTACCATAGAACATCCAGCGTAACCACCATGAAAGCATCATTACAACTTCCTTTACTTGCTGTTCGCAGGAAACATTCCCGTCTCTGTCTTTATCATAAAATTTACTATCATAACCCACACATGTCTTCACTGCTGATACATGCCCCATCTTTCATATCAGCGCGTCTCGACCATCGTCAGAAAGTTCAGGTGCCCAAGAGTAACACAATTACCCATTCATTGTCATTTTTGCCCAAGACTGCTCGGGAATGGAACCAGCTTCCTGGCTCTATGACAAGCATTCAGGACCCCGTACATTTTAAAAATGCCTTGCTAACTAATTAAATACCTACATTTACCCTTTGTGAAATTTTCTTTGTTGTACTACCGCGAATCACCTTGTATTTTTACTGTGTGTATTATTGTACTTATGTGCTTTTTAGGTTATATGTTGTGCAACCCTTGTCAAGTTCAATATTATTTTTTTGCCTATTATACATGCATATGTGATAGCCCCCTCCCCTCTGTAATGTACCTTGTACCTTGAGGGTAAAAATAAAATAAAATAAATAAAATAAATATACACCAAATTTGGTATTGCGTGACGTGACTGTATCACGAACATAAATGACAAGTGGTAATATAGAAATCATGACATGTCATGTACAACATGACTTGCATGCCACGCTCATGGTACGCTGACGGCCGTTTCGCTAGCTTGATATACGACAAATATGGTATTGCGTGACATGACTGCGTGACGAACATAAGTGGCAGGTGGTAATAGGGAAATCATGGCATGTCATGTGCAACGTGACTTGCATGCCACGCTCATGGCACGCCCGCAGCCGTTTCGTTAGCTCCATATACACCGAATTTGGTATTGCGTGACGTGTCTGTATGAGGAACATAAGTGACAAGTGGCAATATCGAAATCATGGCATGTCATGTGCAATATGACTTGCATGCCGCGCCCATGGCACACTCGCGGCCGTTTCGCTAGCTTTAAGTACACCAACTTTGGTATTGCGTGACGGGACTTTATGACGACCATAAATACTAAGACGTAATATAGAAATCGTGACGTGTCATGTGCAACATGACTTGCATGCCACGCCCATGGCACGCTCGCGGCCGCTTCGCTAGCTTGATTACACCAAAAGTGGTATTGCGTGACGCGACTCCATGAGGAACATATATGACAGACCCTAACATGTAAATCATGACATGCATGTTATGCACAGCATGATTTTTAAGTTGAACCTATGTTCGTGTAGTCGATCGTCTCTCTTACTTCCTTGTCTGCTAGCACTGAATATGTTTTCGGATTCAGTTTACCAAGGCGCCCAAAAAAATGACAAATGTTTTTGGCGCAGTTCTGTTTCATCGTGTTGCTGCACATAATGAGCTCGCCTTGCCTGGGATAAACCAGTGGATTTCGTTGCCTGCAGTGTCTATTGCAACTCTTTTGGTATTTTATTTAACCCTCCGGTTTTAGCTCTCCCTCTCTCTCTCTCTCTCTGTGTGTGTGTTTGTGTGTGTGTGTGTGTGTGCGTGCGTGCGTGCGTGCGTGCGTGCGTGTGCGTGCGTGCGTGTGTGTGTGTGTGTGTGTGTGTGTGTGTGTGTGTGTGTGTGTGTGTGTGTGTGTGTGTGTGTGTGTGTGTGTGTGTGTGTGTGTGTCTAACTGCACCGTACAGCATAGCTCGGCACACTCACTCATGAGTGCACTCAACTCGCACTCACTCACACTCATTTGAACGTGGTGAGTTGAGTATGAGTGAGTACTCATGAGTGTGAGTGGACGTGAGTGTGAACGTGAGTGAGTACTCATGAGTGTGAGTGGAGGTGAGTGTTAACGTGAGTGAGTACTCATGAGTGTGAGTGGACGTGAGTGTGAACGTGAGTGAGTGCGAAGGCTGAAAAAATTGTGGTGAGTGAGTTTGAGTGAGTACTCCCTTAAAGTGCCGACCTATGGAGCTCAGCACACTGACTCATGAGTGCACTCAACTCACACTCACTCACACTCATTTGAACGTGGTGAGTTGAGTATGAGTGAGTACTCATGAGTGTGAGTGGACGTGAGTGTGATCGTGAGTGAGTGCAAAGGCTGAATAAATTGTGGTGAGTGAGTTTGAGTGAGTACTCCCTTAAAGTGCCGACCTATGCCGTACAGTGGTCCAAGAAGTGGTACATTGTAATACGCGTTCATCATTCCTTGACTGGTTCCTATTGCCGTTATATTTTACTCCTTAACGAATAAAAGGTTATTGTTTACCAATGAAAGGAGAGAAAATCTATTAGAAGGCAGAGAGGGTGGCCTGAGCAAGTACGTCCCGGCCTGCTACTCTGCACTGGGGAAAACGCAACGGGGGAAAAAGAGTGCTGAAGTATGATGATGGGGACAGGAATAAGTGATTCGTGCATACACAATAACGCACGATTACTGGCTAAAAGGGGACAAGGGCGCTAATAATCATTACCAACTAGCGGAACTGTGCGCATTATAGCGTATATACCCTTTTCATGATTCTAAAGCTAGCTTTCCTGTGATGCAGTGAGCCCACGTAATAGCAGTTAGTCGCTACTGCAAACAGCGTGTTCAAGCGCAGTTTCCTTGCGCTATGACGCGGGAAATTGTAGACTCAGCGCTCTGGACATAAAGACACGTAATATAGACAAACCCCAGCACTTGCACCCTCGTCTCCACTTGAAGCACGACAGGGCCCACTCTTAGTTGGTCGAATAGGCAGCGCAAGGAAGCGCACTCGCACATTATGACAAGGGCCTAACATACCCTTGTCATAATCCACAACTAATGCATCGGTTTACTAAGCGTCTTGCATACAGTCCACTAATATTCCAATAATGCTCCTGTAGGATTTGGTAATACTCTATGGTCGCATACTTGGGGGAAATGCAGCTCTTAGCTAATGTTCGCACTCCCATGTCAGCCCGCCTAGAGGCGCCCGTCTTCTGCTGTGACACGAAGGGAGGACAGCCACGAAATACTCTATTTCTAATGTCTCATACATTAGACAGCACTCACAGTTCGGGCTCCACGCTGGTATAGTGGTTAATGTGCTCGACTGCTGACCTCAATGACGCGGGATCGAATCCCTGCGGCGGCGGCCGCTTTCTCTACGGACGAGGAAATGCTTGACGCCCGTACGCTTACATATAGTAGCACGTTAAAGAACCGCAGGTGGTCAAAATTTCCGGAGCCCTCCACTTCGGCATCCCTCATAATCATATCGTGGTTTTGGACGCTAAACTCCAACAGTTATTATTATTACAGTACCGGCTGTAGGCACGACTCAGGAGGTGCGCGTGGCGCCGAGTTGAGGCAATGACCAGGTGAAACATGTGGAGCACATTAGCGCACCCGCCGTTTATACCAACCGGGAGGCAAAAACTCTATTTCCCACAGAAACCTGTATCGATGGTTTGTTTGAGGCCAGTAGGTTGCTGTGCAATCTCGCGTGGGTGACCTCAAGGAAGAGATCACGTCAGTCCGCAGTTATAGTATTATCGAGAGCTTCCACAATATCTAACGGACAAACGAAGAAAATATGCTGCCCCTGCTGGTGCGAGCTTCTTATTTACTTCCTCTTCCTCCTCGTCTCCCTTTTTACCTTTCTCGGGATTTCCTCACCCTCGGCCACGCTGCATGTTTCCGGTGCGACTTCTAGACCAGTGTGGTTGTCGGAAGGGACTCCGATTTCGGTGCGCTCGTGTATGCAGGCTTCGAGTAAATACGACCTGATGCCGCATTGTCCATGGATGATGGCCTCACATCCTTGAATCTGTGAAATCAACCAAAGACGACGGGCCCCCCCATGTCCAGTGGGCGAAGGTGCGAGTTTTCATGCAGACGCGAATGCGCACTTGTGATGCGCGTCTGATAGAAAGACGTGGGCCGAGATCGAACACAAACAATGCATCTCAAACAATGAGATATCCTTTTAGAGCACCCATAAAAAATGTCGACTAATAGATTAAGACGTATCATAGAAAGCAATTAATCGATCAAAGGCTAAATCAACGAACGATTAATGATTAGCCGATCAAAAATTTTAATCGACGATCCCTAATGTGATCCCTAATGAAACGGCCCTGTAGCACAATGTGCCAACGATACCGCAAGCTGCTGTACGGCGTCCATACTTCCCAATGGGCACGCCAAGCAAGCTGACATTGTTAAGCGAACTCAATACTCGGGGCCTTGACCTCAAAGCAACAAGACTTTCGACCACTCACGAGCCGCTGACATACATCTAGCACCTTGCCGCTTCCTGTGACAAGAGTCAGCTGCAAGGGCGGCCACGTGTTTTGCGGCGAAGTGGCAACAAAAGAAAAGCAGGGCGCGTTCTGAGGACCAACTTGAAAAATTATTTTCTCCCTTAAAACAAAAAATGATTTCATTAGACTTTCTTCATTACTGAGCCATAAAGTGGTCTATCAAACGCCGCATCAAGAGGGTTTTTACTTGGACCGCATCAGTACGAAAAATACGGTCAAATATGGGACAAATCACATATTTTTTCCGATTTCACAATTTTTTTCGGGAAGATTTGAAGTCTAATTCACCCCTGAATATTTTTGTACGAAAATACACTTTCGTGAAAACCACAATATAATTAACAATGCTTATACAGAATTCCAGATATCATAAGAAAAAAATGGCGAACTTTGAAGATTTTCGATGTTTTTGAAAAGGCCTAGCTGGCAGGGAAATGCAAAAATTTCGGAATGGTTAAGTAACACAACTAAACAAAACCTCTGTAGTAGATCAAGCATCATTTTTGAAGCTCTACATACAAATATAGATTTTATATACATTTTTCTATTATGCACAGTTTAGCAGAAGCAAGCAAATTTGAGGGGGCGCCACGGTCTTGAAAAAATTTTTCGAGCAAAAATGTTTGGCCACAGTACTACATGGGGTACACGAAACAGGTGTAAATTTTATCGGCAAAATCTGCAGTGGTCGAGCGCCACCTCTGGGACAGTTGGCATGGAATGACCTATATATAAATAGTGGGGGAAAAATCGCGAGGACCCCGACAGGAGAAGGTAGAAGAAAAAAATTAAGACTTTCGTTGGCGTGAGTGCTTAGCCCTCAAACGAGGGCTAAGCACTCACGCTCTGTGATTGAGTAACTGCGTTCAGGGGCAGATAGGAGGCGGCTGGCGTATGCGATAACGCAGTCACGACCACGTTGTTGTTGAGCTAGCACTGCACCAATGCCATGTCCACTTGCATCTGTACGGATCTCCGTAGGGGCAGCTGGGTCAAAGTGTGCCAGAATCGGAGGAGCAGTGAGGAGCGCGATGAGATTCGAGAACGCAGAAGCCTCTTCTGAGCCCCATGAAAACGGGACGTCTTGCTTGAGGAGCTGCGTAAGAGGTCTCGCTATGTCCGCAAAATTTTTCACGAAGCGTCGGAAGTACGAACATAGTCCTATGAAGCTGCGTACATCCTTCGCAGATCGTGGCACAGGAAAGCTTTTGACTGCGCTGATTTTTGCCGGGTCTGGTTGTACACCGTTAGCGTCCACTAAATGGCCAAGTACTGTGATTTGGTGGCGGCCAAAGTGACATTTGGACGAGTTCAGCTGCAGGCCAGCGCGACGGTAGATGTCTAAGACTGTTGACAGGCGCTCTATGTGGGTTTCAAATGTTGCTGAAAAAACGACGACGTCGTCCAAGTAGCATAAACAGGTGGACCATTTAAAGCCTCTGAGCAGGGAGTCCATCATTCGTTCGAAGGTGGCTGGAGCGTTACAAAGGCCGAAGGGCATGACCTTGAATTGATATAGGCCATCGGGGGTGATGAATGCCGTCTTTTCGCGATCCATTTCATCCACCTCAATCTGCCAGTACCCGGAACGGAGGTCTATGGAGGAGAAATAGCGAGCACCATAGAGGCAATCAAGGGCATCATCTATCCGTGGCAGAGGGTACACGTCTTTTTTGGTGATTCTGTTTAGGTGTCGATAATCGACACAGAAACGCCATGTGCCGTCCTTCTTGCGGATTAGCACGACAGGAGATGCCCAAGGACTGCTGGATGGCTCAATGATGTGCTTGGCGAACATTTTATCGACCTCACTTTGGATAATCTGACGCTCAGTCGCCGACACGCGATAAGGACGCCTATGAATAGGAGGCTCGTCACCAGTGTTTATACGATGGGTCACACCAGTAGCTTTCCCCAATGGACGGCCGCTGATGTCAAAAATGTCGATGTAGGACAGCAGAACCAGGTGGAGCTGGTCAGTCTGCTTCGGTGTTAAATTAGAAGCAATCATCGACCTAATTGCGCTATCAGGGCGAGTATTGGATTCGAGCTGGGCAGACTGGTCAGAAGGAGCGGCCACCGTGAAAGCATCCACTGCGTTGTCTTCTAAGATAGAGAGTAGTGCCAGAGCGATACCTTGCGGCAGCACTTGAGGTGTCCAACTAAAATTGACAACTGGAAGGCACGTGGAGTTCCCTGCGACAGACAGAACGGTGTGTGGTAACGTAATGCCGCGGCTGATGAGGACATCGGTGATAGGAGTGAGTACATAGTCGCCGTCGGGAACTGGTGGTGATGATACGAACTCGACGTAGCTCAGTGTTTGGGGTGGAAGACGAGCATATCCGGCAGTGCAGAGGCGATTCGGCCGTGGTTCAGCAGGGCCTGTTATGGGAAAGTGGAGACGGAGCGTACTGGCCGAACAGTCAATGAGGGCAGAATGTGCGTACAGGAAGTCGAGGCCTAGGATTACGTCGTGGGGGCATTTTTCAAGGACGGCGAAGATAACAACTGTGTGGCGATCAGCGATGCTTACATGAGCGGAGCACATTCCAACGACAGATGCTGTTCCGCCGTCGGCAAAACGGACGAACTTAGTCGTCGCAGGCGTGAGAACTTTCTTGAGCTTGCGGCGAAAATCAGTGGTCATTACAGAAAGTTGAGCCCCAGTGTGGACAAGAGCAGTCACATGCACACCGTCGATTTGTACGTCGATAAGGTTCCGTTTCGTCGGTATGGTCAATAGAGGATTTTCAGTCGGTCCAATTGATGCAGCGCCACCTCCAGGGGCTGCAACATTTAGTTTTCCGTCGGGGAACGTCGTGGGAAGGCGGGGGGACGGTGATCGGCGGGGCTGGTGCGAACGAGGCTGGCGACGTTGAGGTGATGGAGAGCGGGAGTAGCGGGGCTCAGTCACAGGTTCCTGATGGGCAAGATGGTCGGGGCTGGTCTCGGGACGATAAACGGGTCGGGCATTAAAGGAGCGCTGGAACGTTTGTGCAGTAGGACCCCAACGACTTCTGCAATGGCGAGAAATGTGCCCAATACGGTGACAAGAGAAGCATATGGGCTTGTCATCATGTGTTCGCCATGCGGACGGATTGCGGAACGTTGATGGAGGGCCAGACCGGAATGGACGAGCAGTCGTGAATTGTGGCGGGTAGTCTGTACGGGAAGGCGTCGAAATGGAGCAGATACCCATACTGGCGATTTCCTGTCGTACGACTGCTTGAATTAGGGGCAAGGGAATTGAAGGAGGTGGGTCAGGGGACGTTGGAGCCACTGTAGCAGGGGCGGCCGCCTCAAGTTCTCGCCGAACAAGTCGTGTTAAGTCGTCCCAGGCGGCTGGCGGACGATATGTGTCGAGGCAAGATGACGTTGCTGCAGTATTCGGAAGGCGCTGGAACTGATGTGAGATGCGCCTGCTTTTAGCTTGTTCCAGGCGGCGACATTCCTGAATGATCGAGTCCACAGAAGAAATGTTACCGAACACCAGCAAGTTAAACGCGTCGTCGGCAATACCCTTGAGGATGTGGGCAACTTTCTCTGGCTCGGACATAGTTTCGTCTACTTTGCGGCAGAGTGCTAAGACATTCTGGATGTAGCTGACGTAGGACTCGGTGGAAGTCTGCGCGCGAGTTGCCAATTCATTGTTTGCCGCTTGTCGACGACCGAAAGGGTTTCCAAAAAGCTCACGGATCTTGTCCTTGAAGCTGTCCCAGCTTGTAATATCATGCTCGTGGGTGTCAAACCAAACACGAGGGGTTCCGTCAAGGTAGAATATGACATTCGCGAGCATGAGTGTGGGGTCCCACCTGTAACTGGCGCTGACGCGTTCGTACATGCGCAGCCATTGGTGAACGTCGGAACCTTCGACGCCCGAGAACACGCCAGGGTCCTTCAGGACAGGCAGCGTGACGAAAGTTGCGGCGGCCGGTGGGTTGGCAGGCAGGGTGGGAGGCGTGGCAACCGAAGTGGATGGAGTCGAGTCCTGCGAGGTCATCTTGAAATCCGCGAGCGAGCGCCCGCTGCGGAGTTCCGTGGTGAGGACGGGGATCGCACAGCTCCACCAAATATGTTACGGGAAAGACAGACTCCGGGGACACAGACTTGAGGAAATACGCGTATATGTATTCACAGCTGGTTAGGCGAGCGCTGCCAATCGAAGAGCTCGCGCCAGTCTATCCTTTGTCGTCCTTCTCTTCGTCTTGTTGATGCTGATGCCACTGGTACGTAGCAATATTTTCACTAACATTTACCCACAAAGAAAAATCATTCAGAAAAATATTTTCGGACACACCAGTTTGAATGGGTGACTTCTCGCTCCGCAGCGCGCTGCGTTAGACGTGCGGCTCAGCCACGAAAGCACACCCCTTACGAAAATCCCATATATGGACTTATATAATAATTCCCATATATGGCTACATCAGGAATTGGGCATATCAGGCCATATATGAATGCTCGCCATATATGTGCCATATATGGCCTCATATGCCCAATTCCTGATATACCCATATATGGATGATGCCTATATATAGCATTATATGGCAATCATCTATATATGGCTATACATGAATTCAGCTTGTGCGGCTGGCATAAATTGCAGCTCCACAAATCATTCTACAGCTAGAAATATTGCACTCTAATAGTTAATGGTGCCTCCCACGGTCTGCAGTCGCTGTCGTCTCCAATCAAAGGGTATCCTGAAAACATTATTGTTCAATTTATCCTCATTATTGCTCAAATTAACCTGAAGACATTATTGCTTGAAATGTAATTTTGCTGGTTATTAAAAGTTTGCGGTCAGCACATGTCCCTGTTAGTCAGGTTTTCCTGAAAAGATACGTTGCGGTTAAATTGAACGCTTATCGACATTTTCTATTAAGCTTTGTAAACAGATTGTTCGCCGTGTTTTTATTTAAAATCTTTTTTGCGTGTCACTTGAGCGTCTTTTGTGAGTCAAATGGAATTATCGACTTGCTCTTGACCGTATGGACTGCATGTGCGTTTAATAATTTAGATGATTTGATATGCAACCTTTATGGAGTTCGATCAAAAGCGATTGGTATGCAAGCTTATGATGCGCAAGTATTGGCTAGGAATGAACTATAGCGCAACTGCTAAAAATGGTGGCTATAAAAGCCTCTGCGAGCGTAGGAACGGAGGCTATTAGCCATATTTCTTGCAAACCAGACACTAATAAATTGCTTTTTTAAAACGTAATCCGCTTTCCATACTTCTACTAATACATTATTTTAAACAGTTGGAAGCCCTAATCCAGATCAAAATTATGTTACAGCACTGACGGATTGAAACATGACATCACATTTGTTTTGTGTGTCTAACGACTGGTATGAGCAATTGCTCGAGATAACCACGTTATGGTGCGACGAATCTGGTCTCTAAATATAATGTTGGCTCTGATCTACGCGTTCTGGTCGAAATAACGCTGATATGACCCGAACTGTAGACGGTGGAAACGAAAGCATGTGCGTTACTCAGTCATAAATTGTCCTGTTTCAATCCGTGAGCACTGTACACCACCTTGAAAAACTGCAGTCGCTATAATTTATCGCCACGAGCCCTTATCTTCAACACGCGTAATTCTAAAAAGAAGGGGAAAATTGGCCGAAAACAGTCAAATTAGGACACGACCACATAAATCGCATGACACACTTGGGTATGCAGATTGCGAACTCTTTTCCATTTGTCAATCGAGCAAGTTGTAATTTATCTTTGGTGTTCCCTGAAACGTCAAAGCCAAGAAAATCCACATATATTTACAACTATTTTTATTGTTACGAAAAGTACACCACCACGAAAACCATATTTCGTTGTTGGAGCGCTTGTTTCCTATTAAACAGGCCGAATCATGTCTGCAAGAAATAGAATAAAAGAAAGTGTTGTCGTAAAAATAAAATCGCTAGAACACGACGCCCTAATCGCGTAACCACAATTATTATCAAGGTATTTACTCACAAAGCATGCAAACCGCTACGCTGTCTGAGTTTTCATAATTTGTAGTACAACATACAAAGGCAATCAAAATGATAAACTTACCGTAAAGTTTAGCTGAGGCTTGTGGTTCACGGAGCCAGTCAATCCAGAGAAACTTAATCACACCTAAAGGTGACCACGTCAATTCGTACTGTTTTTCAGAAAGGAAATTGCGAGGGAAAGCTTACACGCAAGCTTAGGTGTCCATTTTTTCGGCACGAAAAGCTAACGATGGTCAATCCAGCGGCCTCCACAAGCACACACACACAAACACACTTCCATGTGCGTCCACAATTGCACCACGTGCAGCGAAGTAGATTCCTCAGAGCTGCGTTAATATCTTGCGTAAATCGCAGCAGTAGCTGGACACGAAATAAAAGCAAGAGAGATCACAAGGACGAACACGAGCCACACTCACGACCCCGGCGAGCGAAGAAGCAACAATGGCGCGGATGGATACACTAGACTCAGCGATACAACATCCTTGAGATCAGCAATTTGCGCGCTTCTCACTGCAAGTAAATTTTGCGAAGCTTATTGGCGAACTAAGTTTCAGCTGTTCACAATTAATGACGCAGTATTTATACCTTACGAATTAATGTTTTCGCGCGCTATTTTCTTTATCGCTACTGTAAATGGGTCGACGCGCCTTCTTTGCTGCTGTGTGCAGAGAACGTTTGCAATGTGCCTTCGCCGAATTTCTCACCCCGTCAAACCAAAAGCCCCTCTACCTTCGTTACTGTCCTCGCCGCGTACAAGCAGCAGGGTGTGGTCAGACGGGTTCGGGACAATAGGGCTTAAATTTCCCCCCCCTGGCCGCGGAGAGCTGCCGGTGCATGAGCTTTGAGAGAGGCATCCGTCGGGCACGTCGCTGCTTCGTGTACGCTGGCTACCGCGACTTGGTCGAGCAGCATTCTTAACTTACTTCTCATGCATTTATAATAATAATAATAATAATAATAATAATAATAATAATAATAATAATAATAATAATAATAATAATAATAATAATAATGCAGGGGTACTACAAGCACGAAATGAACATTGAATCAACGATAATAATCTCACATGGCAAAATTCTTTGGCCCCATTGAATCGAATGCGAATGTCCGGGTGCGTATGAACCGCTGCACGCGAGTGTGTAATTGTGCATGCATGTAAATATGTACAGGTATCCATAATTCACAAGCATATGCGCCACACTATTAGTGTTGAAAGGATGTGATTCCGTGTAGGTTTATTTAATGCCTGGCTGCTCCACGGAGAGCTGTAAACTAAGGCCCTGATTCACAAACACGTGTCATGATAATTGCATTCGCAAGGTAACATTTAAGCCAAACCTGATGGGGCGCGTATTAGCGATCCCGACCAAGAAATGACGCACCTACACAAAAGAGAAGTTTTATGACTTCGGCAGCTTACGTTAAAGGGTGGTATTATAAATATTGAGCATTTTGAGTGTTCAATACTAAGTCAATTAAATGTGTATCTTGTGTGAGTCAATTGCACCTTTCTTAACGTATGCCCATTAAGTGTGTACCAAATGAGATTCAATTGACGCTTTCAAACCCCACGTCAAATAAATTCTTTATGAGTGTACTCATCAAATTCACGTTATCTTGACAATGAGCACAGTCAAGAACTTTATACGCCGCCAAATGAAACGCAATATGCATTTTTGCAAGGGATCAGCCCAACTTCAATTTTGAATGCCAGCAAAAAGCGTGTAAGTTATACTGACATAATTTTGCCTTTGAAAATACTCCCTCAAACATTGCAATGCGCATACTATTATGGTAAATGACAGCCGAAAGTAATCGCAGATGTGAGTAAACTACATTCACAGAAATCTCGTTAAATGAAGTGTGTAGCATGTAGCCGTCGCGACCCTCGTATTATCAGCAATTTTTTGCACTGATGTGCCAGCAAAAAACTGCATTTAAACTTAATACTATTTATTTAACCCAGCATTACTGCGGATAATCGAAGTTGCATGCATGGCGGTTTTTTTATATACCACAACTATAAATATCGCATTGGTTAATCATATAATAGCCAGGTTTGGGAGCTTGCATGTGTTATGTGTGCCGACAGGATTGCGCCCTTGTAAAACATCTCTGCTCTCGTATATATAATTACACACTAACGACGTCGTAATAATTGCAGCTTATTGTTGAAAACCTAAAGTACATGAAAAACTTGTACTAAAGTTTTACACGAGTTCGCACACCTTGCACTGTCACGCACATAAACCTTAATATTTGATCTTTTGGGATTGCATTGCAAAAACAATATCTGTACTTCATACTATTGTTGATGTACATAATAGTCCACTTTTCTGTACGGATTGCCACATATGAAATTCCGCATAAAAGTCAATGACTGGTGCTATATATACGTTGTTCATCCCATATATGGGAGCACTTCCCCATATAAGGGGATCTACTTGGTGTTATATATGGTGTGGCCGCGCCATATATGGCTGGATTTGACCCCATACATGGACCAGCCGCGCCATAAATGGCTGTATTTGACCCCATATATGTACCAATCGCGCCATATATGGCCCTATTTACAGCCATATATTGTAAACGGTAGCCATATACACTGACATATATACCCATGTATGGCCACATATAATTTATATAGGTGCCATATATGGCATTTCCGTAAGGGTACGTCCTTCTGAGTACTAACGGCGAGCTATTCATTTACACCATTTACCGCTGCCGGTACGCGGATGTCGGGAGCTTTTCAGCGTGTTCTCTGCATTAGCATTACCAGCGAGATGGCGCAAAGTGCGCGCTTCAGAGGTCGGCGCCGTGCTCATTGCGATGCGTGCGCTCGTCTCTCACGTGTACTTTGCGCTACGAGGCGTGGTCGCCAGTGCGCGCGCGCTTATCACGTGATGGGGGGCAGTTTGTGGTTTGCACGTCTTGTGCTTTCACCGGAAAGATAGCGTTGATGTTATAGAGCGCACGACGGTCACTCCGCCCGCTGCAGCGGCCCCGTTTGCGAAAGGAGCATGCTGTTCAAACACAGCGAAATAACAACTTTGACAATTGTTTGTTCGCACTCGTCCTCTGTATATCTGTACGTACGTTTCGTGCGTCCTTCTTTGGGTTGGGGCAGCGCGCTTTTAGCGTCGAGCTGTGAACGTTCTTAGTTCGCGCTCGTCTTCTGTGTGGTCTTTTCAGAGGTCGTTTGTGCTTTACCAGCGCGCTGCACGTTTAGAGCTGCTTGCCGTTCTTCGCGTGACATCTCAATTTGTTGCTATCGCATTCATAGCTTCGCCCTTGCGGCGAAACTGACTTTTTTTCGTTGCGTGAACATCCTATGTGCTCAGAGCTGAAAAAGTACTCTCCGTGTTTATGTATTATCGTTGTAATTACCTTTGGGAAAACCATGAAAAGAATCTTCATGGTGGGCATGAGTTTTTTTTTTTTTATATGGTGAACGTAGAGCATTTCAGATGTACTGTATGCAGAATTTTACTGTTTGAAGTTTATCACAATGAATTGCTCAGTGTATCCGGCATGACATCCTGCCTTCAGTAACATTATCTTACATATAGACAATGTATTCAAGCAGAAAAAAAGTTTTGTTGGTTTATCTCACCTGGCTTTTCTTCCATTGTTATCATGTCATGAGTAACAGCCTTAACGCGGGGCTGTGACGATAACGACGACAGTCAAAGCGTTCGCACGAGTTCAGCACGAGTTCGTGCTTGAAAAATTATAGAGAGCTCGCGGCACGTTACCCGAGCCGAAAAGGAAGAAGAGGAGTAGTGAGATGGCATTGTCTGCGGGGGCTCAGCAATGGAAGGTTGCATCGCCAGCAGACGCACTGGTAAGGGGAGCGACAGGCGTTCTAGTCTGCAGCCGGTGACGCGGGCGTCCCGAGGTGTGGCCGGTAAGCTCGACAGCGTTCGAGCATGGCCCTACCGGCGGTGCACGTGCGATACGGCGGACTGCATGCGCAGGCGACGGACGACGCATCGAAATGCAGAGTGGACCCCAATATTGGCGAGATAGATAGATAGATAGATAGATAGATAGATAGATAGATAGATAGATAGATAGATAGATAGATAGATAGATAGATAGATAGATAGATAGATAGATAGATAGATAGATAGATAGATAGATAGATAGATAGATAGATAGATAGATAGATAGATAGATAGATAGATAGATAGATAGATAGATAGATAGATAGATAGATAGACTTTATGAAAGTATAAAAGATTTTTATGGGGGAAGCCTTAGTCGAGGGCCCCACAGGCCTTAGCAGTCCGTTCAACCTGGATTATCAGTGCTTGCTGGTCGCCCACGTCAGAGCTGGACAGTCGCGCCTCCACTGCTCCAAAGTGTGTGTGTTGTAATTTCTGCGTGTGTCAGGTGTGGGGGGATACTTTGAGCGGCCCCACCTAATGTGATGGAGTGTAGGACTTCCTCCGCACCAGGGGCAGGAACTTCGATAGCACGTAGGGAACGTGGCGTGTAATCTTTTTAAGTGGGGATAAACCCCTGTTTGAATTATTCTCCAATTAATGTCCTCCTCTCCTGTTTATGGGTAGGGGCGTATACCTGTCGAGGACACCGTGGGCCACGACGATTCACCGAACGTGAATGACGACAGGCGAGACATTGGCTACTGACCGAGTCATCGGCACTCACATGCATCAGTGATTCTAAGTGCGGAGTATCCAGCCTATCCGAGCACGAACCTTCAGTTATGTAGTTGCTCCATAGTTAGAGTTAGTTTGCAGTGACTGTATTTATGTGCTTTTGTATATCTTTTGAGTGTCGTGTCTTTCATTCATAAATGTGTTGTGCTCTACCCCGAGTCTTGGCTGAGTCCGTCGCACGGAACCACCTGAATCTGTGACATATATGTGTTGCTGCATAAAGGGACCTGTCCCCTCGACCTCGTTGCCTCCAGCTAACTCTCAAAGAGTGGTCAAGTGCCCAATAATCTGTCTTTCTGTTTTTAGTTCAATGGACTATTCACTCTGCTAATTCTGCTTCTTTATGTTTAGTAGTGAACGCATTCAGAATTTCGCGTACATTTGAGTCACATCTGACCTAATGTAGTGTAACTCGTTATTTTCTGTTTCAGATTAGTACAGCATGTTAATAAGTAGATCACTGCATTATTAGTATATATTTCGGTATTTGCGCGCCTTTATTGTTTTTGCCATGCAATGACATGTCGCTTAAATTTCTTTAAAGTTCATGATTCTGTCACATCGGAAGCTCCTCTGCACATTGGTCTGTATCACACCAAATAATGATCGCGTCCCTTATATGTGTGTACATCAAAGGGCCTGTGCATTTCATGTCGGTGTCATCGCGCTCGACGAGTTTAGGCGGCCAATCAAAAGCTTAGAATTGAATAATGCCCAATTGAATAATTCGATTCGTCTTTAGAATAGCTAGTGTTCGAACTTTCGAATAATTCGACAGGATGAATATGTAAAACGCTACAAAGATCAATGGGGCAACTTGGTTATAACGGCGTGGCTAAAACTAACGCTAACGTCGTTACAGTAGGCCTTTCGTTAAACCTTTCAGTGATATCATTGTTCAAAAACGAACGCATGTTTATTTTATAGGACATTATGTCATTTCCACCCGTAAAACAATAGTAATAATAAAAGGACATGAGCAAACCGACGAGCCCTTCACAACTTTGCTTCCCAAACGAAGGCACAGACTTCTTGCGTAGTTCGGTCGCGTATGCCGCAAGCGCCGTAACACGTCCCGACTTTGGCCTGCGAAACCCTCGGTGATTGGCTTCACATGTGAAAATTCGTTCACGTTGTGCAGCCGCCACTGCTGCACCGCACCACTCATTCAGAAACTCCCATCGTTCCGGCGCTGTGCAGTTAAAACGCTTCTGTGAACGGGCACCCGAAGATTTTTTGCGCCCGGGGCACTCATGACGATGAAGCACAACATTACCGTTGTCCGAGGAGCCGTAAACACCTTAACATCACTGCGAGAGAGCCTGAAAGCAGGTCATGTGGAAAAGCCTGTGTTCGTGCATGACAATTTGTAGTCTTTCGGTAGCATTCACTCACCGCGTTATGTGCTCGGGGACATGAATAGATTTCATTTCTGTGTTCTTTCATTGGATTCACGTGTATTGGATTGGATTCCCGTGTTTCATTGGATTTCTATGTTCTTTCATTGAAATGTTTTCTATTGGATACGCGATTCGACATTCTATTCGAGATGAAATATCGCTATTCGCTCAACCCTACTTCCTGAACGTGTATCGTGCCCCATTGCATGGAAAAATTGCTTTTCGGAAACGTATAGCAATAAAACGAGACCAAAGATGTGTTGTGAGTGGAATTCATCTTTTATGCTCTGCTGACAGCGTGCATTCAAATGCACGGCGCACTACGAGTAAATAGACAAACACGAATGCGGGGCCAGTCACAGCACACGCACGCACACGCACGCACACGCACACACAAAAAGGGACGCGCCACTCACGGCAAAGAAGGAAAAAAATGCGCTCGTGCAAAAAAAGAAACGGTGCGCAGCATGAGGCGGAGAGAGGACGAGGAGGAGCGAGCGGTTGTTGTTCCTGTTGCCATGATGACGTAAGCAACGTAATCGCTGAGTAAGCGCCGCCATATTGCTGACCGCAGCCTAAAGGGCCGTAACTGAATGGGGCTTTTGGCGCTGGCGTCGGCGAGCGTTTGAATTTAACGAACCAATGACAGGTTTAGGAAATAACAACCCCCCCCCCTAAGTGTAACAACCCCCCCCCCTAAATTTCAGATTTCCAGAGCCTCACCAAAATCAGTAGATTCAACAATAAGACACCAAATCTGTGAAAGAGAGGAAAAACCCCTTGGTATAGGGATAAACAAATCCCTAAAGTTGGCAGCCAAAATAGCACCTCAGAACCCTGCCATGTGTATGATCTCCCCGTTATCTACATTAGCCTCTTACGTGCCCAAGTGCCTTGCCTTGGTTAGTGACACTTATTATGTCTCTTAAGGAAATTGTGAGTTCCTTTCGCGCTAGTACATTATATATATATATATATATATATATATATATATATATATATATATATATATTTATATTAGTGAAGAGGAATGTCCAGCGCTGCAGCCACATCGCCAGGGAGGCACGAGCTGGAGCTGCCTAGCCTGTGGTTGCTGCAACGCTTCCTGTGCCTGACCAGCTCCTGCCGCAACTGTTCCGACGAAACCACCGCTTTCGGCCAAGTGTTTTCATATATATATATATATATATATATATATGTGTGTGTGTGTGTTCACATATATGCATTCACATTCAGTACAATATATATATGTGTGTGTGTGTGTGTGTGACGTAAGAAGGTCAGCAAGGCTGGCTGGTAGAAGCCGATAAGGAAGAAGTGCGCGTGAATGGAATAAAAGCATGGCGTATGAGCCACCGCCCGTCTCCGATTCATCATAACGTCACACACACACGCACATATATATATATATATATATATATATATATATATATATATATATATATAAATGAAAGAAAGTAGTGTAAACTTACGGGCTCCTTTGCTTTGTTAAACACAGTATTAATGAGAACTAACAGACAAAGATGCCAAGGAAAGTATAGGGGAAACTATTAGAAGTAATTGCAATGTAAATGTGAAGAAAGAAAAAGTGGACGAAAAAGATAACTTGCCACCAGCAAGGACCGAACCTGCGACCTTCGAATAACGCGTCCGACGCTCTACCACTGAGCTACGGTGGCGGTCATCCCCCCGTCCACTTTATAGGGTATATATGTGTATTTAAACGTGGGAGCGTCAGTCAGCGCCGCCTGTTGCCATTACGGCGAGTGTGGAACACTCTTTTTTTGCCTGTAGGCGTCACGTAGTACGTGATCTTATTACGAGCGGGCAGATGACCAATAATCCCTCGCATACCACCTGAAGGCAGCACGTCTGCCAGAACGAGACCCTCACTATGAATGAAGAAATATATATATATATATATATTTGGGAGCAACCACCCCAACGTAAACAAAATTCTAAAGAAACACTTTAACATCTTACAACAGAGTGAACGGCTATCAAAAATTTTCCCTTCCCCTCCGCGAGTTGTATATAGACGCCCCAAAAACATTAAAGATTATCTTGTTTGTTCAAAAACCGATAAGACACCTGTAACTGGATGTCAGCCATGCGGCAAGGCCCGCTGCAAGGTGTGCAAACACATTCAGGTAACCAACGTTGCTCAAAGCACACATTCCAATTTCAAATACTCCATTGACTCAAACCTTAACTGCGACAGCTCTAATGTAGTATACCTTCTCGAGTGCGGAATATGCAGTATTCAATACATAGGTCAGACTGACACGGCCTTCCGCACCCGATTCAATAACCATCGTTCACATGTTCATTCGCTTCCGGATGTGCCTCTGTCTCGGCATATAAACTCCGAAAACCACCCGTTTGATTCCATCAAGGTCACACTCTTACAAAGCGGTTTCTCCAGTACAAGGGAGCGTGAACAGCGCGAATCATATGTGATTTATAAATTTGATACATTGAAGGCTGGTCTAAATATCACTCCGGGTATACTGTCTTCAATCCGCGCTCTGGAAGGTTCAGGATAATAATAATCCTAACCAAACTTCTTTCCTTTTTTTATTAGTATTTTTTTTCGCAAATCACTCGGAACACGTTGTCGGGCATGCAAGATCTGCACGCGCATTCCGAGAAGGGTGGGCAACTTTCGAATAATTCCCCCCTACAATGAAATCACTCCTCAGACAACCGAGTAAATGACATATTCGAACTCCACGTCAAAAATTTGAAAAACACTCTCCATTTTCTTCTCAATTATTCTTGAGCCACAGACCGGAGATCGTATCCCAGGCAGCACACCGGCATTGGACCAATCTCGGCCCAAGGTTGGCAAACATTGGCACAAATATTGGCCCCAGATTGGATTTTGGGGTTTTGCTACACCTAAATGTACATTGGTCCAATATTGGAAGCCAATGAATGCCCAATGTTCGCAAAGATGGCTGCAGCCAATATTGTACGTCCAACATATCGCCAATAATGGTAAAGATGGCTTAAGCCCACATTGCCCGTCGTGCGTATCGCCAACATTGTGCAAATATTGGCAGCTCCAATATTTCTTGCCAGCCTTTTTCGTTGGCTGCGCCGTCATTCTTTCTTTTCCAGCGTTTAACACCGGTTCTTGCCAGCCTTTTCGTTGGCTACGCCAATATCTTTCTGGCGTTTTCCACTGAATGTGTAGTTTAACATGAAGTAGATTTGTGTGCGTGTACATGAATTCATGTTGTCCACGCTTTTCCATTTAGGTAGGCAGCAGGAATAATCACCTAGAAATCCTGAGAGCAAACAGAAGTTTATTCTGAATGTATACAGTGTACATATGGTAAAGATACTGCAAGTTTTGAAAAAGAATTTCGCATTTCGCGCTTTGTTCTACTGATAGCTTGCTTGTAGATAATAGCTGTATAGAACCCACACTAATTATTTTGAATAACGATCTTATATTACTAATCACAAAAGGGCACCACTCACAAACACACAGCCAAAAATCATCTCTGCTAGGGCTTATTTGAGCTGTAAGTACATCGGAGCTCAAAAGGAATTGAGTGAAAAGCGAATTGTGGTATAAAATGAATGCATGAACATTTACGCTTGGACAGGCATTCGACACAACTGTGATTCATATCCGCCTTGAACTACCAGTAAGTACATGGCCTATTTATTTATTAAACGGTGACTATGCTAGAGCTTGAAAGAAGGCGATAACTTAGAAACTATTAAAAATACCAGTGTTATAAATCCAGAAATCCTTTGCGCGATGCGAGCGGTGAAGGAAAAATGAAAAACGGATGCTTAGCTGGCGCACAACAACACGATAAAGGAACCAAATAACACACGCAAACGCTGACAATTTCGCTAAGGGTGAGGACTTAACTAACCAATTTCAACGCACACAACAAAGCGCAGCACATGGATATACAAAAAGTAAGAGATTCAGAGAAAATACTCAGCACACATTTCCCATACGAAAAACACGGAAAGTAACTTGCAATAAAGGAAAGAAAGGACTTACTGAACGCGATCCGAACACAAATATCCCGCGGAAAGTTTGCGAGTTTTCAAAACACATCGGCTCTCATCTGCGGATGGCTTGTCAAAAGTCAAAACAATCAAGTCCGAAGATGCACACGGCAGCTGCTTTCTCACTGTAGCGGCGCCGTAGAACGTCATCTCGGCATCCGAGTCCGTTTTTTCCCGATGACTCCCACTGAATGCCGCAGGGCGCGCGGCCGCCGATGCCGGGAGCCCAAACGAGGAGAAGTGTCCGCCACCGACTAACAAAGGATAGCCGCCGGCCAGAAGAGGCCGAAACGCGTACGCATCTTCGGTCCCGTCGTCTCCCGCCAAACACCCTGCCCCTACCCCCCCCCCCCCCCACACACACACACACCCCGATCCTCGTTTTCAGGGGCAGTGAAAGCTCGGAACCGCTGTCGAACCGTCGTGGGCGGAGCAGCCGTCAAGTGACAAGTGTTTTATGACCAGCCGCCACCATGCTACCCCCACTGCCGGGAGGAGAGGACGTAAAATTCCTGAGCAAAACATGGCGCAGCACTGCTTCGCCGGCCTCCCGAACACCGAGAACATTTATTTGAAGTGAACACGTCTTGTCTGAAGCGCTGAGAGTGCAAACGTAACTGATCCCTCATTTAAAAATTCCGCGAGCGATACCGCAGTCTTCGACAGCTCATCGCTGGAGCGCGCACACAAAAAAGCTACGATAGTGCAATCTAACCAGTAGTGTATTAACCACAAAAATACGTGGTGTGGCTGAAGTAACATGAACTGTTTTGATTGTTCGCTGCTAATAAAGCCGTCAGAACAATTTCCGAGTGCACGCACAAAAGTCGAGCCAATGCAAAACGCCCATTGCGAAACAAAATAGAATTCTTTTCTGTTCTATTAACTCATCAACACTATCTATATACAGTGGCGTCTCTCATAATCATATCGTGGTTTTGGGACGTAAAACCCGAAATTATTATTATTATCATTATTATTATTATTATTATTATTATTATTATTATTATTATTATTATTATTATTATTATTATTATTTATATACTGCGTCAAGCAATATAAAGACAATGTTTAAGGTTTTTTGTTGTTTTTACAATTGCGGTGTATATGATGGCTGTATCTAACAATTAACGTTATTTTTTAACAAGCATTGCAAAGTTCAATTTTGTTCTTTTTTGCGTTTCCTTTTTCTTAAAAATCTTTCCAACAGCTCGAAAACTGAGTTGAGCACTTGGTGCGTATTTAATTTTACATTGCTGAACATCTGTGAAACAAATTTTGTTCAACTATTGAGCCTGCATTTTGAGCCATACCGAATGTCAACTCAGTAATACAACTCACTAATGCCAACTCAGTAATGGAATGCCAACGCAGTAATCGAAGTGCCAGTATTGTTTGCTGACTGACGACGATAGACCGTTTTTGCCATCTTTATGAAATGACACTGCCAATATTTTACGTTGGCTGGCAACGATATTCGATTGTTGCCGTGCTTGCAGGATTGCTGTGCCAATGTGTCATGTATGCTGGAAATGATGGGCCTTTGTTTCCGTCCTTATACAACGGCGGTGCCAATATTGCATGTTGGCTGGCTACCACGGCCCTTTCTTGCCGTCCTTGTATGATGGAAGAACCAATATTGTATTTTGGCTGGCTATGACGGCCCTTTGTTGCCATCCTTGTACAATGGTAGTACAAATATTGTATTTTGACTGGCTACAATGGACCATTCTTGGCATCCTTATAGGCTGGCTCCGCCAACATTGGTTTTGTAATGGATTGACTGGCCCTTCATTGGACCATCGTTTGCCAGCGTATAAACAATATTGGGCCAATGTGCTGTGCTGCCTGGGATAGGAACGTAGACCCCCTCACTGGGCTTCAGGAGCAGCTAAGGAGGGGCGGGGGAGAATAGGTGGGACGTGACAATGGACGAAAGGAATGTACTGTGTTGTTGTGTTCAAGCTCCGGAAAGAGATGAGCCTGCGTACTGAACCTTCACAATGTACCACTGGAATGTGCTTAACGTGCCCACCTGGACCATCGATGTATGTCTACATATTTTTGGGTTCGTTCACTTTTTTCTTGAAACATGTTTTCTTCGTATATCTTGGTATGTGCCGGGGGGCACTACAGGAATGTACTTAACATGTCCACTTGGTTTTTTTCGTTTTTTGTTTCTTTTCTTTTATTTATTATTATTATTTTTTTTAGGAAACACGTTTTTATGTCTAAGTACGTAGAAATACGCGCACCTGGTCGTGTGACCACTCTCTCTTTTTTGGCCACTCGTTTATTTTTGCACCGGTTTTTTTTTTCAAAGTACAGGTGCTATGCGTATGTAGCAGTACGCGCACGTGGTCGTGTGACCACTTATCAGTATGTACGCTTCTTCTCTCTCTCTCTCTCTCTTTTTTTTTCCTCTCTTTCTCTCGGCACGGCGATGATATAAAAGCGCATCGGCGCCTGGTAAATTTTGTCTTGATGAAGATCGGTCTCCGATCGAAACGTCACCAATAAACAGTTTTGTAGAAGCGTATATATATTTTTCCTATATATATATATATATATATATATATATATATATATATTGTACTGAATGCGACTGGCAGACGCTACGCTGCTAGAAAGAGGAGGACGACGATCGGCGGCTGTGGTTGTTGCTCGTGCTCGCGCTCGCCAGCAGTTAGAACTGCCTCGGAAAGGTCCTTGCGCAGAGCAACAAATAAACCTGCTCGACGTACGAAACCCCCATTTTAAGTGGTGGAGGAGCCGGGGTTCCCTTCATCCTGGAACTTCGCAATCGGACGCTACCGTCACCTTTCAACATGACTGCTCCTGGTCCTTCGCAAGCTGCCGCAACAACGACAGTCTTCTGTACTGGCGTGCCTCGGCAACGCGACCCACCCGTGTTTCGCGGCAACGATGATCACGATGTCGAGGATTGGCTCGTCGACTACGAAATCGTAAGCGCTTCGAACAAATGGGACGACTGCGACAAGCTCACGAACGTGCGCTTTTACATCGCTGACGTGGCCAGCCTCTGGTATAAGAACCATGAAGCTGAAATCACCACCTGGTCGAGCTTTAAGGCAACCATCACCCAGGTTTTCGGTCGTCCCGCCGTGCGCCGGCTTCGTGCGGAACAGCGCTTGCGTAGTCGAGTCCAGCGCAGGGACGAGACGTTTACGAGTTATATTGAAGATGTCTTGTCCCTTTGCAAGCGCGTCGACCCCTCGCTCGCCGAAATGGACAAAATAAAGCACGTCATGAAAGGAGTCGACGACGACACGTTTCAAATGCTTGTCGCGAGGAATCCTCAGACTGTAGCCGACGTGGTACAACTCTGTCAGTCGTACGACGAGTTGCGAAGGCAGCGTGTTTCTACGCGCCGTGCTGCCGAAGATACAGCTGAGGTTTCCGCACTCGTCAACGACGTCGCTGCTGATCACATCGTTTTACTGCCACAGATCAAGCAGTTCATCCGCGAGGAAGTGGCGCGTCAACTTTCCCTTGTCGCCCAAACACCTGAACCAGTGACATCCGTCGACCCAGGTCTTCGTCATGTCATTGAGACGCAAGTCGCGCAAGCGCTGCCACCATCGCCACCACTGACTTACGCGGCCGTCGCTGCCAGACCACAAGCCCCATCTGTTTCTGGCGCCTACCGGGCCACCGGGTCCTTCTACACGACGCCGCCGCCCCCACGCGCGGTACCCCATCCTACGTCGCCCTCCAGACCTCCTGTCGTGAGCCCGTGGCGCACCTTTGACAATAGGCCAATATGCTTCGCGTGTGGGTTTGTGGGGCATATAGCCCGCTACTGTCGACGTCGCAGCTTCCAGTCCCAGGACGGTGTGGCTTCCTCCAATTATCAGGCTGCCTAGCATTCTCAACGACCTACTTCTGCTGTCGCCGACTCGTTTTCCCCACGACGCCCTTTCGACTCCCGCCGTTCGTCTTCGCCCCGTCGCCGATCCATCTCCCCGATGCTTCTCCGACCTAGCCCCGCACCAGAGGAAAACTGATAGCCGCAGTTCCGGAGGCAAGAACTGCGTTGTCGTCGAACTCTTCAAGACCTCCTTTTTATCCGCCCAACGAAATTGACATAGTAGTAGAAGGTATCGCCGTACGTGCACTTGTCGACACAGGAGCCGTAGTTTCTGTAATCAGTGAGAAACTGTGCCGCCATTTGAGAAAAGTGACCACGCCACTTACCAACCTTGCCCTGCGTACGGCGACATCGCATTACATCACGCCTTCTGCTCAGTGTACAGCTCGTATTGTAATTCAAAATGTTCGGTATGCCGTCAAGTTCGTCGTTCTTCCGCGATCATCCTACGACGTCATTCTAGGATGCGATTTCCTTTCGACCCATCAGGCCCTCGTAGACTGCGCTCGTGCTGAACTCACATTGTCGACTCCATGCCCTGATCTCGACGACCGCAGTCCCCCCTAAAGTGTTTGCCGCTGCTGACGTCCACATCGCACCTATGACGGCCGTTCTAGTACCTGTGTTCGCGCCTGCTGCCACTGACTCAACTGTACTATTTCAACCCTCTATAGGTAATGCGCGTCACCAAACCTTCGTGCTTCCATTTGCCGTCATCAACTTTTGCAATGGTTCTGCGGCACTTTACGCGTGCAACATCTCTGCCTGCCCATCTCTGCTACTACGCGGCGAGTGTGTGGGGGAGCTTCGAGCCTTTGGATTGTGTTTTCGAAGAAACAACGCTTGGAGACGGGGCCTCGCTACCAACTTGTGCCGTCACTCTTGCAACCGACTCCGATGCCCCTAAGGACATATTCTGCAAAGCCGTCGATTCCCAGCTCACGCCTGGGCAGCAAAAACAGATTGTCAACCTCCTCCAGCGTTTTCGAGCCTCCTTCGACCACGACCAACCTTCCTTAGGTCGAACGTCGGCAGTTGTTCACCGTATTGATACCGGTCAACAAGCACCATTGCGACAGCGTCCTTACCGTGTGTCCACTACCGAACGTCGGGTCATCGATGAACAAGTAGATGATATGCTGAAACGTGGAATAATCCAGCCGTCTAGCAGTCCTTGGGCCTCACCAGTCGTGCTGGTGAAGAAAAAGGACGGATCTATCAGGTTCTGCGTGGATTACCGCCGTCTCAACCGAATCACGCGCAAGGATGTCTATCCCCTGCCCCGAATCGACGATGCCTTGGACTGCCTACAGGGAGCAGAATTCTTCTCTTCCTTAGACCTACGCTCTGGATACTGGCAGGTACCTATGGCGGAGGCCGATCGCGAAAAAAACTGCTTTTGTCACGCCCGACGGCCTCTACGAATTCACAGTCATGCCCTTCGGCCTCTGCAATGCGCCCGCTACTTTTGAGCGGATGATGGACACGATTCTTCGAGGCCTGAAGTGGAATATCTGCCTATGTTATTTAGACGAAATTGTCGTCTTTTCCACTGATTTTACGTCCCATTTAACCCGCCTCGAGCAAGTTCTTACTTGCCTCTCCGGCGCGGGACTGCAACTGAACCTGAAAAAGTGCCACTTCGCCGCTCGAAAGCTTACGATCCTAGGGCACGTGGTATCGAAGGACGGCATTCTCCCTGACTCTACCAAACTAACAGCCGTGTCGGAATACCCCAAACCGACTACCATAAAACCGCTCCGAAGCTTCATCGGCCTTTGTTCTTATTTCCGGCGCTTTGTCCGCAATTTCGCTACCATCATCGCTCCTTTGACCAAGCTCCTCGCTGGCTCCAGAGATCTTTCGGCACGGTCTCCCGCTTGTGATGAGGCATTCAACGAACTGCGCCGCATCCTCACGTTGCCTCCTATTCTGCGACACTTCGATCCGTCTGCACCCACTGAGATCCACACAGACGCTAGCGGTGTCGGGCTAGGTGCTATTCTTGCCCAACGGAAAGATGGTTTCCAGGAGTACGTCGTTGCCTACGCTAGCCGAACACTTAGCAAAGCGGAAAGCAACTATTCTGTGATGGAAAAGGAATGCCTTGCCATTGTTTGGGCGATAGAGAAATTTCGGCCTTACTTGTACGGGCGCCCTTTTGACGTCGTGACTGACCATCATGCCCTCTGCTGGTTGTCGTCACTCAAAGATCCAAGTGGTCGTCTCGCCCGATGGGCGTTACGCCTCCAAGAATACGATATCCGCGTGGTGTATCGCTCTGGTAGCAAACACGCAGACGCAGACGCCCTCTCCCGTTCGCCCCTGTCTCCTGAATCTGCCTGCTTCGCACTTACTTCCTACGACACCACCGCCCTCACCATCTCCGACATGCCATCTGAGCAACGCAAGGACCCGTGGCGTGCTTCCGTTCTCGACATTCTGTCTGGTCGGACCCCTTCTTCATCTTCTCGGACATTGCGTCGGCAAGCCGAGCACTTCGCCATTCGTGAAGATGTACTGTACCGCCGAAATTACACACCCGGCGGCCGTAAGTGGTTACTCGCCATTCCGCGACACCTCCGGTCCGAAATATGTTCTACGTTCCACGACGACCCACAATGCGGCCACGCAGGTTTCCTCAAGACTTATTCTCGCATAAGTCTTCGATATTACTGGCGTGGCATGTACCGCTTCATTTGACAGTACGTGCGTGCATGGTCCACATGCCAAAGACGCAAGACTCCCCCCGCAACACGCCGCCGGCACCTTGTTACCTTTGCCATGCCCCGCGCGGCCGTTCGACCGCGTCGGCCTCGACATCTACGGTCCCCTTCCGAGCACTGCAGACGGTAACCGTTGGATAATAGTTGCCGTCGACCACCTCACACGGTACGCCGAAACTTCACCTCTTCCTTCGTCTACAGCAAAAGACGTTGCCGCTTTTATTCTCCACAATTTGGTACTTCGTCATGGAGCCCCTCGAGAGTTGCTGAGTGACCGCGGTCGTGTGTTTCTCTCGGACGTCATCACATCCTTGCTGCGTGAGTGCCGCGTCGTGCACCGCACCACAAGCGCCTATCACCCTCAAACCAAAGGGATGACGGAACGCTTTAACCGCACTCTCGGGGACATGCTGTCCATGTAGATCTCGTCAGACCACTCCAATTGGGACCGCGTACTACCGTTTGTCACGTTCGCTTATAATACCGCCATTCAAAGCACTACTGGATTCTCCCCTTTTTTTCTCCTGTACGGACGGGAGCCGTCTTGTCTTATGGACACTATTCTTTTGTACCGACCGACGCCTCAGAGTCCACGACTCTGTCCCAGGCAGCAACATATGCTGAAGAATGCCGCCAACTTGCACGCTCGTTCACCACCCAAGACCAGGGGCGCCAGAAGTGCCACTACGACGCATCCACTGACACTACTTCGTATGATCCTGGCTCTCTCGTCTGGCTGCGTGTTCCATCTACTGCACCTGGCCTTTCCACGAAGCTCATCCCCAAGTACCACGGTCCATACCGCGTAGTTCAGCAAACATCGCCCGTGAACTACCTCATCGAGCCACTGGAACCATCTTCTGACCATCGCCGTCGTGGCCGGGAAATTGTCCACGTGTCCCGACTAAAGCAGTGCTACGATCCTCCGGTGTTTTCTGGACCCTAGGTCGCCAGGATGGCTCCTTATTCCGCGGGGAGTAAATTGTACTGAATGCGACTGGCAGACGCTACGCTGCTAGAAAGAGGAGGACGACGATCGGCGGCTGTGGTTGTTGCTCGTGCTCGCGCTCGCCAGCAGTTAGAACTGCCTCGGAAAGGTCCTTGCGCAGAGCAACAAATAAACCTGCTCGACGTACGAAACCCCCATTTTAATATATATATATATATATATATATCAGGCAAGTATTTTCAGTGGATCCAGTGTTTAATAAAAATTGGCTTGAGCGGACGAACGTACAAAAACTTTTATTAGTTCCAATGTTTCGGCCGGGATCTGGCCTTCGTCAGGGAATACCAATTCCCTGACGAAGGCCGGACCCCGGCCGAAACGTTGGAACTAATAAAAGCTTTTGTACGTTCGTCCACTCAAGCCAATTTATATATATATATTGTGAGACGACGCCAGGTACGATGAAACGATCGTTGTATTTTACAACAAAGGCGCGCGAGCCAGAGAACGAACACCCGGCGAGAGAACACACGATGATGATGATCACGATGATTTGTATGCACAGGTGAAGATGATGAACTACACAGTCAGCGCTCACATTATTTCCCCCCTTCACGAAACCGGTCAGCAAGACGTCCATTTAGTAAGGGTACGAGCGCCGGATATAGGGCTTCAGGCGAGACACATGGACTATCTTGGTACCGCGACGACGGCGGTCAGAAGCCGAACTAACAGGAGCGACGCGATAATTCACGGCAGATGTTCGTTCAAGTACGGTGTAAGGACCCAGGTATCTGTGAACGAATTTTTCACAGAGCCCCGGTGCGCGAACAGGTGTCCAGAGGAGCACTTCGTCGCCTGGGTGGAACGACAGAACTCTACGTGTCGCATACCAACGAACTTTCCGCTTGGCCTGAATGGTAGAGGTGTTGGCGCGGGCCATTTCCCGGCAGCGGGCGACGCGGGCAGCGAACTCTTCTGGAAGGGACGCAGATGGGACAGAGGGCGTCGACAAGAAGCTGGTGTCCAGAACAAAAGACGGTGCACGGCCGTACACGAGGAAGAATGGGCTGTAATTTGTAGTGCGTTGTATGGCAGTATTGTAAGCAAACGTGACGAAAGGTAGTATTGTGTCCCAGTTCTTGTGATCGGGCTGAACATACATAGAGATCATGTCTGACAAAGTTCGATGAAAACGCTCGGTGATACCATTGGTCTGCGGATGATATGCCGAGGTGGTCTTATGGATGGTGTCAGACGCCTGCAGGACTTCAGCGAGAATATGAGAAAGAAATGTCTTGCCACGGTCACTAAGGAGAACACGAGGGGCACCGTGACGCAATATAATGGCACGCAAGACAAAGTCGGCGACTTCGGAGGCAGCGCCAGAAGGAAGAGCTGCCGTCTCAGCGTAGCGAGTCAGGTGGTCCACGGCAGTAACAATCCAGCGGTGACCGGTGGGTGTAAGCGGAAGAGGTCCGTATAAGTCTATGCCCACGAACTCGAAGGGAGCTGACGGGCACGGTAGAGGTCGCAAAGGACCGGCTGGAAGAGATGTCGAACGTTTCCGGTGCTGGCATGACGAACAGGAAGCGACGTACTTGGAAACACTAGTGGAGAGGCCAGGCCAGAAGCAGCGAGTCTTGATGCGATCGTAGGTTTTGTGAAAACCTAAGTGGCCAGCCATCGGGTCATCGTGAAAGGCTTCTAAAACTTGTAGTCGAAGTGAGCGAGGGATGACCGGGACCCATCGGTTACCGAGAGGATGGTAAATTTGCCGAAGTAGTGTTCCATCGTGAAGTTTGAAACGCGGGAGTTGTCGTCGCAAGCGGCTGTTAGGAGCACGGGACGAGCCAGTGAGCCGATCGATGATTGTACGGCAGTAGGTATCTGCACGTTGGAGCAAGGCGAGGTCTGTGGACTGAAGGAGGTCATCAGGCGCAGTGAACTTGATCGAACTGAGACTGGTCGTCTGCGTCGTGGCTTGGCTGGGAGGTGCCGAACAGCAGGTAGGTGTGTCATGGTTACATTGCGACAGCGGGCAGCGCGACAAGGCGTCGGCATCTTGGTGTTTTCTACCCGACCTGTATGTGACACTGTAGTCATACTCCTGCAGTCGGAGCACCCAACGGCCGAGGCGTCCTGACAAGTTCTTCAGAGAGGACAACCAACAGAGCGCATGATGGTCTGTCACGATTGTAAAACGGCGGCCGTACAAATAGGGGCGAAACTTTTGTACAGACCACACGATGGCCAAACATTCTTGTTCAGTGATCGTGTAATTCCGTTCAGCTGGAGAGAGAGTACGACTAGCGTAAGCCACGACTTGCTCTTGCGAAGCGTGGTCACGCTGCAGCAGGACAGCGCCGATTCCATGCCCACTTGCGTCAGTGTGTAAGATAGTAGGGGATGTGGGATCGAAATGGCGAAGAACTGGCCCTGACGTGAGGTGTCGCTTGAGGGTCTGGAAAGCAGCTTCACAATCAGCCGTCCAAACAAAGGGTGTACTTGTGGTCAGAAGATTGTGAAGAGGAGCTGCGATAGTCGCAAAATGACGGACAAACCGGCGGAAATACGACGCTAAGCCGAGGAAGCTGCGAAGGTCTTTTAGCGTCGTGCGTTTAGGAAAGTGCAGGACAGCGGCCACCTTGTCGGGATCAGGTTTAATGCCCCGCTTGCTGACGACGTGACCCAACACTTTGATGCTGCGGCTCGCAAACCGACACTTCTTGGTATTTAGCTGGAGACCGGCTTTGGCTAAACACGTTAGTACTTCGTCTAGACGTTCTAGGTGTTGTGAGAAGCTGGACGAAAAGATGACGATGTCGTCCAGGTAACAAAGACAGGTCTTCCATTTTAAGCCCCGCAGTACCGTATCGATCATTCGCTCAAATGTGGCTGGGGCATTGCAGAGCCCAAAAGGCATCACATTGAATTCGAAGAGGCCATCAGGTGTAGCAAATGCGGTCTTCTCTTTATCAGACTCATTCATTGGGATCTGCCAATAGCCAGATCGCAAGTCGAGGCTTGAAAAGTATTCAGCACCCTGTAAGGTGTCAAGGGCATCGTCAATCCGAGGCATAGGATATACATCCTTCCGGGTAATTTTGTTTAGCGCCCTGTAATCAACGCAAAATCTCACTGAGCCATCCTTTTTCTTAACTAGGACAACAGGAGAAGACCAAGGGCTTGCTGAAGGCCTGATAACGCTGCGTGCAAGCATGTCATTGACTTGTTCCTCGATAACCTTGCGTTCTGAAGACGACACACGGTAAGGGCGACGGCGAATGATACGAGACCCGTCTGTGTTAATGCGATGAGAGGCCGCCGTTGTTTGGCCCAAGCCATCGGAACAAACGTCAAAGCAAGCCTGGTGTTTCGTTAAAATGGCCAGTAAGTCATGGGTTTGGGTTGGAGTCAAATCTGTACTCAAGGTGGCCTTGAGAGCATTAGATGAACCTCCCGTGGGCTTAGACTTTGCGACTGACGAGGGGAGACCATACAGTCACGACACATACCGGTGCTGTGTCGATAAGGCTGGAAACAGTGGACCCCTCCGGCAGTAGCTGCGTCTCCGATGTCGTGTTGTAGGCGGTGAGACTGGCATGACCACGTGAAAACCGCACTAGACCACAGGCGATGGCGATTCCTCGAAAGATGCAGCGCTGATCAGGGATAACCACTGCGTCGCCGTCTATAGTATCTCTTGACCTAATAGTGAGAATACGTTCTTGGGCTGGTGGCAGAACGAAATCCGCAGCTGCGACAAGATGAGGCGACAAGAAATCATAAGCACTAAAATGCTCGGTTTCCGTAATGTGAATAACGGGCGGACCACACGAAATGACAGCGGAAGCAGCTGACAAGAAGTCCCAGCCTAATATAATCTGGTGAGCACACGAAGAAAGCACAGCAAGCTGTATATGATGGCAAATTCCGTCGATCAGAACTCGAACAGTGCACTGTCCAATAGGGTAAATCAGATTTTCATTAGCTCCACATAACACCGGACCAACATACGGAGTTTGCACTTTTCGTAGACGACGGCATAATTCGCGGTTAATGACCGAAATGGCGGCTCCAGTGTCTACAAGGGCGTCCACCGAAATACCTTCCACAGAAACAGTCAGAAAATTTGCAGGGCGCGCAGGAGGAATTATGGCATTTAGACGACGAGCAGTTTCCCCTCCAAAAACTGCAGCTTCTAGTTTTCCGAGGAGGGGTCGAGAGGCATCGGGGCAGAACGTAAGGGCGAAGAAGTACGGCGGAAGGGCGACGGTGAACGACGGCGGTGTGAGCGGGAAGGACGAGGGTTGCCGTGGGACAAAGGAGGTGAAGGCGAGCGTCGTGACGAGGGATCGTAGGGTCCTGGAAAGTACGGATCAGACCTCAGAGTACCGTCTCTCTCGTAGGAAGAATAACCTCGTCCATCGTCTCTCTCGTAGGAAGAATAACCTCGTCGTTCGTCTTGCTGGCGCCGGCGACAAAAGCGGGAGATATGTCCTCGTATGCCACAGTAGAAACAGACCGGGCGCGCAGGGCGCCAGGTTGTCGGGTGCGGTTGTGGTGGTGCCTTGGCTGCCATCGCGGCCAAGTGGTCATATACGACGGCCGCAGGCACAGGTGGAGTTGGTACAGGAGGCCATGATACGACTTCGGCATACGAAGGTGTGTGGAAGGGCACAGGAGACGGGGCAGGTGCGACGCTCGTCATCGATGCCAGTTCATCCTTGATGATGTCCCGCAGATTGGGAGGAGGAGAGCGGACAGACGAAGCCGCTGTGCTGCCAGGAACAAGACCGTGAAGTTCCTCTCTCACGATGGTGCGGATGAGAGCACGCAGTTCATGTTCTCCAGTAAGGCGAGAGTCACAGGAGGCGTGTGGAAGGCGCATTGAGTAGAGTGCGTCCAGGCGTTGGCACGTGGTGATAATGTCCTGAACTGAGGTTGGGCTCTGAATGACGAGAGCATTGAAGGCGACGGAATTGACGCCCTTCAGTACATGATGAATGCGATCGGCCTCCGACATGTCACTTTGGGCACGGTGGCAGAGAGCCAGAACGTCTTCAATATACGACGTGTACGACTCTTCGGGTCCCTGGATGCGGGTAGCGAGCTTCTGTTTCGCTACCTCAGAGCGTCCTGATGACGTGCCGAATATCTGACGCAGCTGCACCGTGAATGCTGACCAATCAGGGAAGTCGCTTTGGTGGTTATAGTACCACGTCATCGCGACCTCCTTGAGGTAGAAGGGAACATAGCGCAGCTTGTGTGCCTCGTCCCAGTAATTGCAAGCACTGGTTCTGTCATAATTGTCCAACCATTCTTCTACGTCCTCACCGCGAAGGCCGGAAAATACTGGAGGGTCTCGCTGCGAGGTACTCACGGTGTAGTGACGCGCAGCAGGCTGAGCGGGGGCGGTAGGGGCGGCACCGGATGCGTCGTTTTGTGCCATGGGTGTTGTTGGCGAGCACAGCCGTCGACCAGACCGGAGCTCCAGGGGTGACCGGTAGCGCAAGAGGACGGGGAAATCACAGCACGCTCCACCGCTTGTGAGACGACGCCAGGTACGATGAAACGATCGTTGTATTTTACAACAAAGGCGCGCGAGCCAGAGAACGAACACCCGGCGAGAGAACACACGATGATGATGATCACGACGATTTGTATGCACAGGTGAAGATGATGAACTACACAGTCAGCGCTCACAATATATATATATATATATATATATATATGTGTGTGTGTGTGTGTGTGTGTGTGTGTGTGTGTGTGTGTGTGTGTGTGTGTGTGTGTGTGTGTGTGTGTGTGTGTGTGTGTGTGTGTGTGTGTGAAGAAGTTGTCCTTGGATCCAGTAGAATCAATATGATGAAGTAGAGGACGGGCAAAACAAAAACGTTTTATTTTTCCAAAGTATCAGCCGGGGACCGGCCTTCCCTGATCAAGGCCGGTCCCCGGCTGAAACGTTGGAAAAATAAGAAGTTTTCGTTCTGCCCGTCCTCTACTTCATCATATTATACATATATATATATATATATATATATATATATATATATATATATATATATATATATATATATATATATATATATATATATATATATATATATATATATATCGAAGGAAAGGTGCTTCTGGGTCCGGGTAAATAGCACGGTCAAGCAGACACGCGAACGAAGCGATTTATTGACGTTTCGGCCGCAGGTCCGGCCTTCATCGGTGAAGGCCGGACCCACCGATGAAGGCCAGACCCACGGCCGAAACGTCAATAAATCGTTTCGTGCGCGTGTCTACCTGATCATGGATATATATATATATATATATATATATATATATATATATATATACAATCGTGAAAGTACCGCTAGGTTTATGATAGAGCGAACTTGGGCTTGTTGGCGAAGCGTTATGAAACACACAGCGCAAGTAACGACGGATACGCGCACTGGGTGTTCCCATCCTTTGCCCACGTTGTTACTTGCGTTGTGCGTTTCAAAGGCTTAAGCATTAATTTAATTTTGAAGAAATGTTTAAGCAAAACGATAATAATAAGTCTTCTGTTTCTTAATTGTGTTAAGATAGTCGGTACAACGTACTCATGTGCTTGCCATAAATGTTTGCTCTGCAAGCGCGGGTGTTTAGCACAGTATACGTTATGACACTTGTCCTCGGATCATTGGGGCCCGGTTTCAAACCCCGCTTCGCCAGAAAAGCTTACTTTGTTTTATTTATTTATTCTCTTTTAATGAACGTCGGACGACACCGGCGCAGGCACTGCACAGACAGCTTTCCTGTCATAGCTTCGCCTGATGGCAAGGCCGGTGGCACATACCGATGGCCCGGCAGGGTGCCAGAAGACTTGTTAACACGGCCAGACGCGGCCACTGAAACCGCTCATGCCGAGCTCGACATTTCTGTATGATATGAGTTGTACGCGCGATGCAAAACAAATGTAGAAAGAGCCCGCTTTCTATGAAGGCTTCGTTGACTTTCGTGGTGGTTGAGTAAGAGCCTCTGGAGGGCAACAAATAGCTGAAATAGACATGCACATCAAATGCACATCAGTAAAATTGGTCCTTTGCGAGAATTTCATGCACGAGAGGTATTTTTCATGCACGCCTTACGGGGCTGCTCAAAATGCTGACGAATGTTTCAACGAAAACGTCGATGCACCCCGCATTCTGGGTAAGCTCACATCCTACAATAAAATTGTACGCTTACATGGACGACTCCCAAGGGAGACTTCGCGCCAGTCTGCTCCGCCAGTCACCCATCTTGACACTGCGGAATTGCACTGAGCTTTTTAAGCGAACCGTTTACGAGTTCCAGATTTCGGTGGCCGCGGCGGCAAACATCGCGAAGAACCCGGCGCCGGTGAGTGTGCAGAAATACGGGCGTACACAAACGCGGCCCTCGAACACGCGCCGGTCACATTTTGCAATAACTGATGCTCTCTCTTGTCAGCCGTTTCTGATATGCCAATCTGATATTAACGCGATAGCGTTAAAGAGCTCGTTTCGCAGAAATTCCGGTGTCGGCGACGGCGTCGTTGGTTGTGAGCGAAAAATCATCATCTTGTCCGTGACCGAAAAATCGAGAAAGATGCAAATAGAATAAATATTAAAAATTTCTGGGTCCGAATGAGGATCGAACCCGGGCCGTCTGCGTGGCAAGCAGGTGTTCTACCACACAGCCACGCTTCCGCTTGGGATTGCACATAAAATAACTTCCTCTGCTTGGAAATGCAGTGAAAATAACTTTCATGCGTTACAAACACACGCGTCTTCTATACAGGCGTCACAGTAAAACATGTAATATCGCAGGAATATATCGTGGCACAAGCGTAAATTGCCATCGGTCGTCGGAAAATGTCACCATCATAACGACATTGTGATTCAAAGCCGTCTACCCATTATAAAAGGCACAAACGTTACTGCGCGTATTCCCTTAAGACCACGTAGTGGGTGCATAGCAAGTTCAAAAGATTTCCCGCGCATAATTGCTCGTGGTTTAAAGCATGATACCCATTACGTAGTATGCACTAAGTGATTGAAGTACGCTCTAGGGACAGGATATCGCTATCGTGTTCAACTCTTAAAGGCGAAGTTTAAGGGTCCCCCAATTTTTTTATCGAGGTCACCTGTCATTTCGCGTTGCACACATTTCACTGCTGCCCTTTACTGTTGCTAATAATCACTAGTCAACTTCGCGCCAAAATAACGACCACACTGAAAGAAGCAGGAACACATAGAAAGGACGGGCGCTCACTTACAACTGTTTATTCCCTGAAGAATACAGGTTTATAAATCCACTTTTCGTAAACGCATGCGCAACGTGCTTGAGCCGTAGTCTGCCTAAACACGCTACATCGCATACTTTGAAAATACCCCTAACGTGCGGAAAAAGCTATGTTGGCCAGACGGGGCGCTGCGTCAATGATTGAGCCAGGGAGCACGCTCTTACTATAAGAGACAAGGGCGGTGCGCATTTAAGGACGCATGGGACATCATGTGACTTCCGCCACGCTTCGCGGAGGTTCGGATCATGGGAAAGAGCAAGAACAATGTAGCACATCAAATTTTGGAGGCTTTTTAGATGCGAAGCAGCTTTTGCTCGGGGCTGTGTCCGTCCTTTGGCGACCGTCCGCTCCCCCCACTGCGCATGCGCCAACTCTCCCCCTCTCCTCGCGTGAGCGCGAGGAGGTGGCGTGAGCGCTTCCTCCGCTTCGTTTCTCCTCTCCCGTTTCTCTCTCTCGGGCGCAGCTGTTCGCTCGTATATAATGCGGCGCGCGCTCGCTCCGTTGCACTCCCCTTCGCAACGGTGCTATGGATGTCAACGTTGGCGCCAGTGGTAGCGGCATCGGTAACGTAAGCTGTGAAAGCAGCGCAAGTAGCGTAAGCAGCACCGCTGATTCACAACTCCACACACAAATCAAACATACACGGAAACACACAAATGCAAACACAAGTGAACACCAGCGCTGCTTCGCATCCCCACATGGTTCCCTTTGGTGGGAGATGGTGCGGAGGTAGTGGGAGACGCTACCCCGCACAGGACAGGGTGTGCAGTGACTCATTGTGCCATACCATAGTCACCTTCCATCATGCCTCCGTCTATCTCTCTCTTTCCCTTTTCCCCTTCCCCCCCCCGTGAGGAGTAGCAGGCCAGAAACCCGCTTTCCAGGCCGACCTCTCCTCCTTGCCTTTAAACATCTTCTTCCTGGTGTAATTTTTAGATGCGAAGCATCTTATGCTTGGGGCTGTGTCTGTCCCTCCCGCGTCCGGCGTCCCGCGTCCGGTCACTTTCATGAGGTAGGGAAGCACCCACTATGCGAACCAGAACACTGTAGTACAATAAGGCCGTCAACCACCACCACAGTTACCAGAGTCATAGCCGAGAGCACAGAGTGGCTGCTTAGCAATGGCTAGGCATGTGGTGGGTGCAAGCAAAAAATAACACGCACTACCGGTGGTGTCTGTCGCCCACGTTGACTCCATTCTAGAGCACTGCACGGGCTCGGGCCTACCCGAAAACCCGGGCCCGGCGCGGCCCGTGGGCCGGGCCGGGCTCGGGCCTAAAGCTCCGGGCTTAGGGCCGGGCCCGGGTTTGATGTGGCGGGCTCGGGTCGGGCCGGGCTTGGACTTTGCTCAGTTCTTAAGATCGGTGCACATAAGTTGTGCATACATACATGTTCCACCTATTGTATCGGGAAAAAACTATTTTGTATGTGCGGCAAGCTATTTGACGAAGTTTTATGAGAGACAAGTACTGAACTTGTTTTGCTTAGGGTTCTTAGTTGGGCTAGTTGGTTGCTTCTTTTGTTGCTTCTTGTATATGGGGCTACTTGACAGACAAGGCGCTTCTATAGTTAACATCTCACTATTGTTTGCTGTATTAATTTCATACGCTATTATTTTGCATCTGGGATGTTATTTTGCAATCGCTGCAATGAATGTAAAACAATAAAAACTCGTTAATTGGAACTCGAAGGGGTCTATAAAATTGTTCGAATTAAGCGGAGTTCTAATTAGCGGGCGGGGGGCTAGAATGAACGGACATCGCGCCAGACTGCGCGGGCACAACCCAAAGAAGGCACCTCTGGACTCGTTATCACGAATTAGACGCTACTACGTTTGCGGTGGGTGATTCTGTAAATTAAGTTCATGGTGCTCTAACAGTGAACAGAACCAATTGATCAGTTAGTGATACGTCAGAAATAAGCACCGACATGCAGTAATGTCAGCAGTGAGCCTTAATGTCAAAATATATGATGGCATTTATGTCGAAAAACACGTTTAATTGCATGAGGGAGTTAACGCAGTCAAAATTAAAAGCAACCAGTAATTAATATTTTCTTCCATTTCTTCAATCGCGACTCCATGAGCATCGTTTGCAGCTTGACCAAGAGCTCCAGCGCAGGGTCCGAATTCTCATCTGTTAAGAAATGCTGCTGGTTCGTTGTTTCGCATCTGTAGTATATTTGGTTTCGTTTGGTTTTGCAACACGTTGTGATTCACGTTGGGCCGACTTCTGCGAGGAGCCGTGATTGTCAGGGGCTCTCATTTGGAATTAACCGGTGGGAATACCGACGCGTTCAACTTATCGGGAGTTTTCCCCATCGAAATACGCAGGGCTATGCCGGGACCAGGGCGTCAATTCGAAGTAACTGTAAATTCGAATCAAACGAGTTTGTATTAACGAGATTTCACGGTATCATAAATTGACATAATGAATTTATATCTATAACTTTTCATCGGAAGAGCGATCACAGACTTCCAAAGCAGGGCAATATTCTTGAAAGATCCCGCAGTCCCTAAAACGAAAGGCCAGCGCGGAGTCTCATTAAACAGAATCTCTACAAAGACACGTCCGCCGCGGTGGTATAGCGGTTAGGGTGCTCGGCTATACTGACCCGAAGGTCGCGAGTGCGATCCCGGCCCCAGCGGTCGAATTTCGATGCAGGCGAAATGGTAGAGGCCCGTGTACTGTGCGATGTCAGTTCATGTCACCAGATGGTCGAAATTTCCAGAGCCCTCCACTGCGTCGTCTCTCATAATCATATCGTAGTTTTGGGACGTTAAACCCTAGATGTTATTCTCTACAAAGACACGTTCTTTTTCCGTGGCTCCGTCACGGCTCCCAGTGGTCATGTGACGCGACTTGGGCATGCACAGCCTACTTTGTGTGCCCATATTCTGAACGTCTGAGCTTTTGTTGTGCTCCTCTATATTGTGCGGGAGCAGAATGATCCGGCCGCAACATCCTTGGAATGTGCAGGAATAGCACACGTCCATAAAACGAGGTGTGGGGCAAAGTATATTCACTTGACGAAATATATGGCTCGAAAAAAGACAGGTACAAATTCCGTACCGGGTGACGTCCCCTTACCTTGGACCGTTTGCATACAATCAGTGAGCTTCGAAAAGCTCAGTGCGCCTTCATCACCAAACTGGAGTGAAAGCAAGACGGACGTGTCGGCCGCGACGCCTTATGGACTGAGTCCTCGTGCCTCTCGCTCTCCGACGCCCCGTGACGGCTGCCTCGTCGGCTATGCCGTGCGCCTCTCATCGGCGGGGCCCTCGTCGCCTCGTCACCGACGTGCATCATGCCCCTGGCTGAACGTGGTCCCGTCCCCTGAACTCCGATGAGCGGCTCCATCTGTCCTGTCTTCTCTTCTCTTCGTCGCGCCTGCCGACCCCCCTATCACTTCTTTCTCTATTTTCTTCTACTGTCCTTTATTCCCTCCTTATCCCCCCCCTAAAGGTGCTGAGCCGTGCTCCCGCAAGGGCTGCAGAAAATAGTGCCTTCTTCCTTTCCTCAAACCACGCATTCATCTCCCGCTAAAGGGAACCATGTGTATATGCGAAGCAGCGGGCGCTAACGCTTACACTGGCGGCGGCGTTGACGCTGGCGCTCATCGCGGCGTTGCGCAGGAGAGAAACCTGGGGAGGCGCAAAGCACGCAGTGATGGACCAGTGTTTCCTACTGGAACATGCCAATCCCTGCTAATGGGCAACGAGAGACAGAAGAGTCCGATTGGACACAGAGACCCGCAGTCCGCATTTAGTTGACGCGTACGCTGCGAATTTTTATTGTTCAGCAACGCACAGGAGAAATCTCCCATCGTCACTACCTTTCAGGTCAAGATCCAGTGCCTATATACGGGGTGGCCAGTGAACGGTTGTGCAGCGCGAGCAGTCGGTTTTTTTCAATCAAGAAACTCGCTAGCAGGCGTTGCGCGGTGAGAGGGGGGGCGGGGGCGTAGGAGAGGAGAGAGAGGGGGAGGAGACGCGAATTCGCAGTGGGGCTGTGTACGCCGCGGGGAGAGATGCCTAGAGGAGAGAGAGGGGGGAGCGTAGGAGAGAAGGTGTGCGGAGAGGGTTTGCACATGCGCAGTAGGGGCGGTCAGGGCACACACCACCACCGGATTGAACTCCGCCATAAGCTGCTTCGCATCTAAAGAACAGATCGAAATCTCTTCGTCCGCCTCCTTCCAGTCCTACAATCGCCACCTTCAACCGGTACATTTTTTTGCATGACATACACCGTTGTAATGTGAAAAAAAAAACAGAGCGTAGTATAAACCGTACATAACATACACTGCTGAAACCTGCAAGGATTAAAGAGAATTTTATAGATTATATTGAAGAGCGGCACGACGTTCTGAAAGAAGGGACATGAAGTGATGAGCAGGTATGTTTACGAGTGAAAAAACAGCGCTAAAAGACGGGACAAGAAAGAACATGGGACCATGGCGCTGCGTGTTCTTTCTTGTCCCGTCTTTTAGCGCTGTTTTTCACTCGTAATCATGAACCAACCAGCCCAAATGCGTACCTTACAGCAGGTATGTTTATTCTGCAGAAGTCCGCAGATACTTCCGAAATTTCTCCAATAAGGAAAGTGTGAGACAACGACTGTCGATGCCTTCAGAATTCGCAAGGCAGATTTCGTGCGTCCCTGTGGCTATTGTAAGCAGTTCTAGAAACTAGCGCGGCAGGATATCACGTGCAACAGAGCATGGCGTGCTTACAGCTGGAATATCTTGATAATCTGACTTTTCGCACAATAACATGTGAAGAAATGAACTGTAAACTATGCAACAAAAACTAATTTCACTTCATTTTCAATTATTGATACCCTCAAGGCCAAATGCATTACAGATTAGAGTGAGTAAAAAATATACAAGTAAAACGAAAGAAGAAACGCAGAAAACAATAAATAAAGACAAGTTCTTCGGCCCTGTAGGCTGTATAAAGTAGCATCGGTGTGATATATGGAAATAATGCTATAAGAAATATCTTTTTCCTTTCGGCTGTTTATACGTATTTCGAAAAGTACACGTGGTGTACGGGAGCTCGTTATAATTTTTATCTAGGTAAGCGTATTTATAACAGAGGTAATAAATTTGGCAATTTTCTCTCTTTCTTGTCGTGACAAGGTGCGACTGTGCTTAAGACAGGCGGTTTACATATCTACGGTGCACGATTGGGTTTGATGGTAGAGCATGAATTAAATTTTAATAGTGAGTGCAATAAAAACAAAGTGACGAGAGAGTTCTGTTTTCTGTCTCCTCGGTCGTTATTGCGCTCCCTGATGAAACTGAATTCATGCTGCAAATCACCGTTCTTGCAACAATATCTGCTACGAACCGATCTTAACCATTCCCATGGTATTTGTAGAAAAAAAAATGCACAGTAAACTCCTGCCGAATAATTGTTCACCGTACCCAGTATGTCCGGTCAATTTTTAACACAGTGAAGCCCTTTTGTACGAGGAATTGCCGCAGATTAAAGCATACTTGTTAGCGTATCATCCGCCAACAAAACGTAGATATTTGCCACTCAAAACGCCTTGCTGTCGATTCCATGTACGGACTGCACCGCCTGGATTATTGGCTCGAGCCTCTGTCGGGCCCGATCTGTGGTCGGGCCGGGCCGGGCCGGGTAGGTGAAATTTTTCTCGGGTTCGGGCCGGGCCCGGGTCTCGCTTTTGAGTCACCGGGCCGGGTACGGGCGGGTAAACTTCAACGAGTGCCGGGCTCGGGCCGGGCCCGGGCCGAGAATTACGGCCCGTGCAGTGCTCTACTCCATTCCTTGATCTTGCTTGCATGTGCTTGCGGAGGCTTTGTCAGTTCCTCCTTCCCGTGTCCCGCGTCCCACACCCCCTCTCTCTCCTCTCCTACGCTCCCCCCTTCCTCTCCTCTAGAAATCCTCCACTGTACGGAGCGGCGCCCGCGTTCCACACCCCCCACAGCGCATGCGCGTCCCCTCCCCCCTCTCCTACGGTCGCCCCATTCTCTCCTCGAGGAATCCTCTACTCTATGGAGCGGCGCGCACGACAGGTGCTCTCTCCTTTCCTACGCTCCCCCCTTTCTCTCTAGAAATCCTCTACTCTGCGGAGCGGCGCCCGCGTCCCACACCACCACAGCGCATGCGCGTCCCCTCCCCCCTCTCTCTCTCCTCTCCTACGGTCCCCCCCCCGTTATCTCCTCTAGGAATCCTCTACTCTACGGAGCGGCGCGCACGACACGTGGTGCGACAGCTGCATATTCCGCTGGGGTCGTCACGGTAGTTCCGCGGTATGAAAATGGCGGAGCGCGCGCGCCTCATTCTCTCTCCTGTGCAGCGCCGCGATGAGCGCCCGGGCCGCTGCCGCGAAACGGGAGTTTCTACCGCTCAAGCCAGCCATTTCCCCGCTGCTTCGCATCCACACATGGTTCCCTTTAGCGGGAGATGGGGAAATTTATTTCATACAGCAGAGGCGTAGCGATTGTGTAAGTGAAACCTCAGTCAATCTGTACGAATCACAACTGCGATATCTTGAAAGTGTTCGATATAGCGTGTTTAGGTAGACTACCGCTCAAGCACGTTGCGCATGCGTTCACGAAAAGTGGATTTATAAGCCTTTATTCCTCAGGCAATAAACAGTTGTAAGTGAGCGCCCGTCCTGTCTGTGTTTCTGCTGCATTCACGGCATGAAGGAAGGAGAGAGTTAAAAGGGAGCATTTCGCAATGGGAAAGAAAAGAAAAAGCCGGCAGATCCCACGCATGTGGGAATCAATGTAATGCGAAGCAGCCAGGAAGGAGCAGATCATGCTTTACATAATTTGCGTGTCATGTTTTACATGATAGGACCCATCATTTATGTTCGTCATGCAGTCACGTCGCACAATACCAATTTTGGTGTATATCCAGCTAGCGAACTGGACGCAAGCTCACCATGAGCGTGGCATGTAAATGGTGTTGTAGATGACATGCATGCCAAGATTTTCATGTTACCACCTGCCACTTATGTTCATTATACAGTCATGTCACTCAATACCAAATATGGTGTATATCAAGCTAACTAAACGGCTGCGAGTGTGCCATGAGCGTGGAATGCAAGTCATGTCGCTCATGACATGTCATAATTTCCATATTTGCACTTGTCATTATGTTCGTCAGACAGTCATGTCACTCAATACCAAATTTGGTGTACCTCAAGCTAACGAAACGGCCGCGAGCGCTCCATGAGCGTGGCATGCAAGTCATGTCGCACATGACAAGTCATGATTTTCATATTACCACTAGTAATTTATGTTCGTCATACAGTCATGTCACTCAATACCAAGTTTGGTGTATATCAAGCTAGCGAAACGGCCGCGAGCGCGCATGAGCGTGGAATGCAAGTCATGTCGCTCATGATATGTCATGATTTCCATATTACCACTTGTCATTTATGTTCGTCATACAGTCATGTCACTCAATACCAAATTTGGTGTACGTCAAGCTAACGAAACGGCCGCGAGCACGCCATGAGCGTGGCATGCAAGTCATGTCGCACATGACATGTCATGATTTCCATATTAGCACTTGTCATTTATGTTCGTCATACAGTCACGTCACTCAATACCAAATTTGGTGTATCTCGATCTAACGAAACGGCCGCGAGCACGCCATGAGCGTGGCATGCAAGTCATGTCGCACATGACAAGTCATGATTTCCATATTACCACTTGTCATTTATGTTCCTCATACAGTCGCGTCACTCAATACCAAGTTTGGTGTATATCAAGCTAACGAAACGGCCGCGAGCGCGCCATGAGCATAAATCATGTTGTTCATGACATGCACGTCGTTATTTGCATATTACCACCTGTCATTTATGTTCGTCATACAGTCACGTCACTCAATCCCAAATTTGGTGTATATCAAGTTAACGAAACGGCCGCGAGCGCGCCATGAGCGTGGCATGTAAATCATACTTTTCATGACAATTTGGTCATGATTTTCATGATATGACCAGCCATTTATGTTCGTCATACGGTCATGTTATGCCATACCAAATTTGGTATAAATCCCATTAACGATACGGCCAGGAGAGCACAATGTCGTAGGCGGCTGGATAGATAGATAGATAGATAGATAGATAGATAGATAGATAGATAGATAGATAGATAGATAGATAGATAGATAGATAGATAGATAGATAGATAGATAGATAGATAGATAGATAGATAGATAGATAGATACGCTCAAACTCGCCGAAGTTCGCTAAGAAATGCTTCGCATTTAAAAAGAGTTTAAAAGAGATTTAAAAGGCCGCTCTAGGTGAAGCACCCACACGCTAAGCGTCGCTTGCCGTATTTTCTGGGTAGTAGAAGGGCCCTTATTCTTTGAGCCAGACGCTGTGCTCCCGAAGCCCTCTATTTTGCCTGTCTAGTCAAAAGTGGAGCAGTACCTGAAGTGGTTGCTGTCTGCTTAGCCTTTTACATGTCCAGTATGCCATAAGAGCTCTAACGACCTGCAGTGGTCTCTCACAGGGGTCCTTGAGAAGCAGCGTGTCCCACAGGATGAGCACACTCTGCCTGAAGTCGCGGAAGAGCTCGTGGAAGACGCACACCCAGCTGACCAAGAGCACAGCCGCTACGGCCAAGCCCGCGAGCAAAGCCAGAGTCGCACCGACCAGCCATTGCATCTCTTCGTCCGCCCTGCGCAACACGTCGGCGAACTGCGCCGCAGCCGCACGCTAATCGTTAACTTCGTGGGCAGTGTACTGCATTTTACTTTTCCTCTTTTCCAAAATCCACAAAGCTAATAAAACTTTATTTAGTTTATTACTACCACAGTTCAGTGGTAGTAAACTACTTTTATTTACCAGAGAATCACGAGCACAGTCTGCCATGCGATGCCTGTCAGCCACCTCATCGGCTCCTTTATGGCCCAAAGCTTGACCTCCGTATTGTCTGATGAAAGTATTTTTCCCTCGCCATAGGTGAGGGAATGACAAGGAGATTAGGTGGGGGAGGGCCTTCTCTGTAATTGCAGATAATATGGGAGAGGGTGGCAACTTCCCCGTACATTGAACAACTGGAACTAATGAGGTCAGGGTAGGTATGCGGTTGTAGCACTCTGAAGCATGGTCCAGAAAAACACAGAGCGGTTTATTAATACCCCTACGCCATTGCTCGAGCTACCTTTTGCTCTCTTAAGCATAATCCCCACTACAGTTCATGTCAGAAATGGTTGTGCGCCAGAAGAAGAAGAACACAAGTGTGCCACACAGTAAAACACACGGGGAGGAATTGTGCCTGGACTCGGCGCCAGGTGATCTCCTGCCACTTGGTCAGCTGGCGGTGCGGTGGTTGTCTCGCCTGTGTATGTTAATGTCGTCGTACTAGGTCAAAGGTTCCCGATTCGGTTTCTCCGGATCGGAAGCCCGGCTTGCCGCTCGGTGGACGTATACTCGAGCATGGTGGTTGGCGGCCTCGTTCCCCGGATTTCCCGATTGGGCTGGAACCCATACAAGTTCGATTGGGCAGATGACGTCATTGTAAAAGCCGGGCTTTAACGTTTTCTGTTCATTCAATGAGAAGTTTTGCAATAGACAACTCAGGAATCGGCATCTGCTTTTCTTTTCAGTCAGTCACTTACCGTGTACTGTACATTTATCATACATATGGGTATATCATACAACTGGGCAGGGTTGACGACAAGTCAGTTTAATGCCTGACAAAGTGTGGTAATCTGTACAGTGCTTAAACCACGCAAGGATCAGTAATGTACACAACATTTAACAAAAATAGTAACAAAGAAGCAGTGATAGTTATACATTTTTATAATAAAGGTCCCCCCCCCCCAAACACACGAACACACGTACATGCAATCTTCGATATAAAGGAAGGCGTCGAGTATATAAAATCTTCATAATATAAAGGAAGGCATGATGGCATTGAGTTGTAATGTATCTTCCGAAGATCAAATGAATGGGATTCCCTCTAGCTTTTTAAGGCACGAAATATTTTAAAAAGAGTTTGAAAGCTCCCTGTGTTGGCGGCCTTCGAATGGCCTTGAGGCAAAGGCCAAACAAGGAGATCCGGTCATTCAGGTGAGAACTAAATGTGAACATTCGGGCAACCAGTGAAAAGATTCTCGCGGCGCTGGTATTGCCGCCTTTTCGAAATATGGCGCCACGTTGCATGCAGTGCTCCAGCGTTCTGCCTACAGTGTACGGTCCACGGCAGAAGCGCAGACCTGCGTTGTGCCGTGGTCGCGTATGGTGGGATAAAGTGAGGTGTGCCCTTTCGAAAATGCTTTATAGTATGATATCCATCGACCACAACGCCTAGCGCATTGCAAGTATCATGACATATGTTTTAAAACATCGTCATGTTGTCAGGCTAAGTAATATTTTATAGCGATAGCAATTATATGGACACTCTCGGCTGTTTTTGGCTGTCGGCGTCACAGTCATGCCCCGTATATGTATATATATATATAAATATAAAAGCCACGAAGAAAAATTATTATCAAAAAAAATTTTCCGACGCGCGGGATAGAACTGGCAACCTCCCGCTTCACAGCGCGCGGCGCTAACCGCTAGGCCACAGAAGCGCACGTCCTTCAGCATGCTAACGGCGAGTTATTTATATACACCATTCACTGCTGGCGGTACGCCAATCTCGAGGGAATATCAAAGTGTTCCCTGCCTTAGGAGCGAACCAGCGAGATGGAGCGAAGTGCGCACTGGGCGCCACTCGTTGCGATGCATTGGCTCCTCAACCTGTCCTTTGCCCTCGCGGCGTAGTCGCCCGTGCCCGCGCGCGCGCGCTTATCTTCGGATGGAGGATGGGGGTGGTTTTACATCGTGTGCTTTCACCCGAAAGATTGCGTTTAGCTTACAGAGCGCACAAAGGTCCCTCCGCTCGCTACAGAGGCCCCGTTCGTGAACGAAACGCGCTGTTCAAGTACAGTGAAGTAACAAATGTGACACTTGTTAGTTCGCGCTCGTCCTGTGTATACCTGTGCGTATGTTTCGTGCGCCCTTTGTGTTTGAGCAGAGCGTTAAGTGTCGAGCTGTGCACTTAGTTAATTCGCGCTCGTTCTGTGTTTGTTCTTTTCATGCGTCCTTTGCGCTTGAGTAGTGCCCTCCAAATTTCGATCTCCTTGGCGTTCTTCGCGTGAAATCCCACGTTGTTGCTGTCGCATTCATTGCTTCGCCCTTGCGGCGAAACTGACTTTTTAAGCAATGTGTGACGTATGTCGTTGAGTTCTGTTTTCTACGTAGTGACGCATGCGCGGTACTCTGTATGTTATTTTCTCCCGTTTTCCTTCATTAAACTTTAGTTGAAAGTGAGCGCTTCTTTCGTGTTCTCTCTTTGTCTCCGTCGTCAGTGCACGCTCTTCGGTAACGATGAATACCTGCCAAGTCGCCCAGTCGTCTGCTTTGTTGAGTATAATCTCCAACTTATCTACGTTGCCAGTAGACATTTCACGCTTGGATCCACTCTAGAGAGAACCAGCTTTCTTTGTGCAATTACTACTCGACGTTCTTCCCTTAACAGTTTCTGTGATGGTGTACTGATTATAGGAAAGGTGGCAATATATCTCCGAACTGCTGCTTCCCCAATCTTTTCACTTTCCGCTTTCATTTGCGAAATTATCCAACGCTTTGACTTTGTCCTTCACCGTCACACAGCTTCAGTTTTCGCCTTCACGTTTCTAGAAACATTTGTATTTTACTTTTTTATTAGCATCTATGATTCATGTGGATCCTTCGGAGACATTTGCAGGCTACACACCGCTGAAGGGAGGTTCCTATGCGCTTCTTCTTACAGAGGCTGCCATTCCGCACACTAACGCTACAGTTAGAGCACGCGAATAGAAGCTCTTCAAGAAATCCTGCTCCTCAGAGGGAGAGAGAAAGCTCTTTAATGAGAAACAGAGAATTCTGCCGGCGCGTGTAGTGACACCTACGTGCTACTCGGTGTAGGAGAAGGGGGTTGAGGACAGAAAGGCCCCAGAAGCAGGGGGGCATGAAAAGAAAAGGAAGAACGGAAATATTACGATCGTGGCATGTACACTGTCGTCCTTTATGAAAGGGAACACGCGAGCGCGTGGCCTGCGCTCCGCGGCGGCTGCCTACAGCACCATGAACCGACAGCTGAAGAAAGCGCGTCCGCTTTTGGCGGCATCACCCGTTGCGAGACCAAAGCGAGGGCGTAATCTAGCAGCGCTTGTTCAACGGCTATCACTCGTTACTTTGTCTGCGAACAGATGACGCCAAAAGCGGACATGCTTTCTACAGTTGTCGGTCGATGGCGCTGTAGGCAGCCGCCGCAAAGCGCACGACACGCGCTCGCGTGTTCCCTTTCATAAAGGACGACAGTGTACATGTCACAACTTGATGGTTGTGATGTAAGTTACATTACAGTCCATCAATTAAGTTAATCTCCTCGAGGAACCTCAGCAGCAATTTTAAAATCTGACATTACTGAGAAGGAGAAGGTATAGGCCCGAGTATTTTCCCGAGATCTAGCGTTGCTTGGGAAGGTGAGTATGTTCTACTTTGGAGGAATGCATTATGGAATCCTCTGCCGCAAGATATTGTTATCCGTTCCATAGACCCTGAATTAATATCACTGTGGGAACGCATAGCTTTAATGTTTCCACATTAAGGACACAACAACTGATACAATCGGGGGCACACGAACAGTTTTTGTAGCTTCTGTCCGGCGAGAGGATTCTTATCGCCGGCGCTCATCTTTAGACAGATCGACGCGGCGCGCAGGCGCGGAAGCGGCGCCGCAGCGTTTCGCCCCCTCCCCCCCCCCCCCCCCCTACACACAGAGAGAGAGGAGCCCTCAGGGCTGAAGAGGATTGAGTCCAAAGCGGGTGGTGTAGGGCACGGGCCGAGGCGTCCGAGGCTGTTGTGGGTGAATTACGGGAGGCGCGCAGGATATGGCAGTTTCCACGAAGAGGATGCTTCAGTCGGTCGATGGAGACGCGAACGTCCTTCCCGCTCATTTGCAGCGTGAAGGTTTTGTCGTCGCGACGGATGACTTTATATGGTCCGGAGTAAGGCGGCTGGAAAGGCGCACGTACAGTGTCGTCGCGGAGAAAGGCATGCGAGCATGTTGCCAAGTCATTAAAGGACCCCTGACACCAAATTTGGAAACTCGAGATGCTTGTGTTGTTTCAGACTCCTGCATGAGGGGGCACTTCTGACCGATTATCAGGGACGAGCGTTGCATGTAAGATATTTTAATTTGGTTTTGAAGTAAAGGTCAGCGCTCGTGCGTGTATTCAGGTGCAATCGACATTTTCTCTGGTTTGACGTAGACAGAGGCTCCCCTCATGACGTTACAGAGGTCAAGCAAGTATTGTCGATGTCACAGAACATTTTCGGGGCGCGCACAATACCCCGACTGACACCGGGCGAGGACTATTGTTCGTCACCCCTCTAGCTTTGTTGTCCAGCTGCTCTCAAGGTGGTTTTGGCTGTTGACGCCAGGAATGCTTCTCTTTTTTCCTGAGAGGGACACGCTCAAAGCACCCACATCGTTTCACTCTTCACCTCCGCGGGTCCCCCCTAGATGAAAACGGCGCTTTCAGCGTCACCGAAGCTTGAGCATGTAGTCTCAGGTGCGGTCCCGCTGTGGGGTGCTAGTTTCTTATGGTATTTAGGCGGGCGTTTCGAACTGCAGCAAAATCGCTCTGAATTAACGACGGTAGCATTAATTACACGACCTGTTAGACCATTTACTATTCAATTTCGACATTACCAGACGCAAAGCTACAAATTACTGTAAAAAAGTCGCAAACAAAGCTTTTGCTGTCAGGGGGTCCTTTAAACACGAACGGTGTCGGTTTGGTGTGACGTGCCGCTGGTGATATGCGCAGTGCGACCATTGTTCGACGGAGCCGGGTGAGAAAGTCTGCAGGTTCCGAGCTGGTGACGTCGGTGGTTGAAGCGGAAAGAAGTTCCCTAGGTAGACGAAGCGGCTCCCCGTAGACAAGTTCAGCGGGCGTGGCCTGAATGTCTGGTTTGAAAGTGGGCCGCAGACCAAGAGTGACTGCAGGGAGAGCCTCGAGCCAGGTAGAGTCTGGGTGGCACATGATGGCTGCCTTGAGCTGTCGGTGAAACAGCTCAACCATTCCGTTCGCGCAAGGGTGGTAAGCTGGTGGTCCGTCGACGCTCAAACCCCGTGGACAGCCCGAGGAGCCTGAAGACTTCGGATTCTAATTGCCGTCCTTGATGAGTTGTGACGCGACGAGGAGTGCCGAAGCGCGAAATCCAGCCGGAGAAGAAGGCCGAGGCGCCGTCTTCTGCGGTAACCCTTTCGAGCGGCCATACTTCGGGCAATCGAGTGTAACGATCAATGGCGGTGAGGCAACAGCGGTAAGCTCCGGCTGATGGAAGGGGGGCCAATGATGTCGATGTGGACGTGTTGAAATCGTTCCGACGGCAGGGGAATGCCCCAAGCGGCGAAGTGACGTGACGGGTGATTTTGGCGCGCTGACATTAAATGCAAGTGCGTGCCCAGGTGCGGCAGTCCCGTTGCATTGAGGGGCAAACATAGCGGTCACACTCACAGAAGTAGAGGGAGTACTTGAAGAGCAGGGCAACTGCATTACTCTCGCCAGAATTCTTTAACTCCGTGGGGGAGTAGCGCAGAGTTAGCCGCCGAACGTACTCTTTCATTCAAGGAAGAGTAAAAGAGGCTGCGAACGCTCTGCTACTCAGACGGAGTTCCCAATCTATGCAACTCTCGTGCCGATGCGGCGTGAATGGGGTCTGGTACTCCGTCCTTAGCGGACGAAGTATACAATGTAGCGCCTGCATCTGACCACCGCGACGCCTCAAAGCAATATAACTGTCTCGTAACCATACGCCTTTGAGCGTAGACGCCACAGATGCAAGTTTATTGCGTCAAGTTAGTAGAATAACTTTCAGTGATGACAAAAGTATGGTTTTGTGATTGTGAACGTTTCATTCCGAAAACGCCAACAGCGGCACCTTCGAAGCAAGGAACAGCGCCAACTTCTAACTCGTCGCCAAAAATTAGTTTATGGCACAGGCTAATTGGAGTAACGTAGGCACTCGAGACATTCGTAAAAAAAAAGAAAAAGAAACTGCCTTTCAAAAAAAAAAAAACAGACTTCACCGGCAGAATTCGACCTCGCCACCTCCCGATTACCAGGCGAGTACTAGCTCTACCACCACGCAACGTCTCACAGCGTTGACTACACCGTAAACGAACTGATGAAAACAAAACAAGCCGTTTCGCTTCACGGGTCGAATTCTGAACACAGACGCGATTGTCTTTCCCAACTAAACCTTGCGTCTTCATAAGATTAAAACTGCTGCCAGCCACGCATGACATGCGGCTATGGCCAACAGCGCCAACTTTCGTTCAGAATTCATAACATGGAAAACAAAATATACAAAAATTACAAGGATCTGGGGCGGACCATCAGCTGTTACTGCCGAGTACAAGAGCCGTTTCTCGCTCTTTCCGTTGGTTGACGTGCACAAAGCTTTATGTCGACTGTAATGTCGTTCGATAAGTACGCGCGTATTTGATTGAATAATCTGTATTTTCTTGTGCAAGCGACGATATGCTAGTGCAGCAGCTGTGTCAGTGTGCAGATTTGCATTGCCATACCGATAGCTGCAACTGCCTAACCGATCACTAAAAATCAAAGTGAATGCGCAGGAAAGTATGCCTTCATGTTACTTCAATAAGGCGTACCAAGTGACAAGCCTGTGTTTTCACGTATGAGTCAGCGAAGTGCCGGGGAGTGCGCCCGGCGGCCATCTGCGGCGGCCTGTGTGCACTGGCTGAAAGCGCGTCGCATCGACGCTCATCGCTCCTTGTGCGGACACCGTACACAAGAAACAATGGTTCAGTCAGGTTAACCGATGCCAAAGCTCTACTGTACAGTCATTATTACTCCGCGGAATCGCGTATCATTAAGCCCAGAAGCGCCGATGACATGTAGACGAACTCGGCCGGTACGCTTGGCCTACCTTCGCTGGCTCGATCTCGGCGCAGGCGGCCTGTGTGCACTTGCTGAAAGCGCGTCGCATCGATGCTCATCGCTCCTTGTGCGGACACCGTACGCAAGAAACACTGGTTCAGTCAGGTTAACCGATGCCAAAGCTCTACTGTACAGTCATTATTACTCATCGGAATCGCGTATGATTAAGCCCAGAAGCGCCGATGACATGTACACGGACTCGGCCGGTACGCTAGGCCTACCTTCGCTGGGAGTCGTACTCGTACGGGTCGTATTTGGTTGGCCCGATCTCGGCGCAAGTGGCTCGCGAAGGTTGAGGTTTGCGCATTTCTCAAGCCTCTTACTATCCCATTAAAATGTAGCCGAGGTAAGCAAAACTGTAAGGATTGCCAGAGATGCGCTTGGGTTGTAGTTTTGCCGACCGGCGTTGTTTTTCTGGCGTACTTGTAGTACATGCCGCAGCACCGCAAGTCGGATCGGACGCCGGATCGTAACGTTCGTAGATTATTCCTCGGCCAGCTCTACTGAAAGATTGTCCCAACTATATTTTTAAGCGCGTAGCTACTGCTCCCAGACTTAGGCATTAGCGGCTGAACTACATTTAGCCGATATGACAGAATGCCAGCTGATAATTGAAATTTAACGAAAATTGCGTTGATTGTTATGTAGTTTTATAGTAAAAGGCAGACGTGCCTACAGTAATCCTAACGATTACCAGATACTTACACGGGCTCGGCGTATGTTTGTCTTTCAATACGCACAATAGAGATGTTGCGCCACCGGCACTAGAAGGGGGGCCAGACATCATGGGTATATATACCGGTTGCTGAACGTGTATGGTTGTCCGTAGCGCGAGCGGTATATGTTCAGTGTTGTTATGTTGTGTACGATTGTCATGTGTGTGCCGATGCCCGTCCCGTAGATGTGACGTAAGCTTAAAAAATGTCACCCTGTTCACTGTTAGATTGTGAAAAATGCTCGACAATTATGTTTTTTTTTTTTACATTAGTCCTAGCAGAAAGAGTGATTCTACTCTTGGAGGGAGTTGATGCACTCTAGCCAGACCAGATTATAAAATTCTGTGAGAGAGTAGCGTAACTCCCGCAGAGAGTGTATGCACTCCATTTCAGAAGCGTGACTTTACTCTGGCGAGAGAGCTTGTTCACTCTCGCTCAGCCAGAGTACCAGAACTCTGTCGGGAGAGTGTGCCTACTCTGTGCAACAGAGAGTTCTCAGCACTCCTGAAAAGAGAGTGAAATATGGGACAAGCGTTTACTCGCGCAAAGGGAGTCGCTAGCACTCTCTTGGGGCTGTGAGTGCAGTCACAAGGCGCGCAGAAGCGCGGATGCCGGGATGGCTGAGATTGTGTAAGTGGTTGAAGAGGTTGCCGCGATGCATAGAAGGGACATATGGTCTCACTCGTCCGGTGGATATGTCGCAGTAGAGTTTGTCCGTCGAAGCAGGTACAGCAACTTGTTGAAGTTGAAGAGAAGAGCCATTTTTGAGGAGCTGCTGGAGTTCGGCGTCAGTTTTCTGAGCGTCCGCGAGGGCGTCAGTCGTAATGGGTGGCAGCTCGACGGCGGAGACTCGGGAGAGTGCGTCGGCGAACAAATTATCCTTTCCGCTGATGTGTTGGATGTCGGTGGTGAATTGCGCGATAAATGACAGTTGGTTCTGCTGGACCGGCGGGAGTTTCCCTCGGCGTTGGGAGAAGGCGTAAGTGATAGGCTTGTGGTCGGTGTAGATGGTGCAGTGTTGTGCCTCGAGGATGTGGCGAAAGTGTTGGACCGCTTCGTAGATGGCAAGAAGCTCTCTGTATAGGCTGGTCAGGTCGTCTCCGCAGGGGCCGAAGTTGCATCCGCGATGCTGCCAGAAGACGAAGGCGTCTTTAGGCTGGAGAGCTTTTTCGAAAAGAACGCCAACAGGCAGCAGTTTTTGCCCACGCGCTGCATGAGGGAGGCTCCAACGGTGGTGCTAGAAGCGTCTGTGAAGAGGCCCAAGGGAGCCTCTGGCTTGGGATGGGAGAGCAGAGTGGCATTGCAGAGGGCAGTTTTGCAGTATTCGAACGCTTGTATAATAATATATAATATTTGGGTTTAACGTCCCAAAACCACGATATGATTATGAGAGACGCCATAGTGGAGGGCTCCGGAAATTTCGACCATCTGGTGTTCTTTAACGTGCACTGACATCGTACAGTACACGGGCCTCTACCATTTCGCCTCCATCGAAATGCGACCGCCGCGGCCGGGATCGAACCCACGACCTGCTGGTCAGCAGCCGAGCACCCTAACCGCTATACCACCGCGGCGGACTCGAACGCTTGTAATAAAAGTGGTGCCCAAATGACAGTATGGTTGCCTCGTAGACCAGCCAACGCGTCATGGAGAGGGGCCTGATATGTGGCCGCTTTAGGCACGAAGCGCCTGTAAAATTGATCATGTCCAGGAAACGGCGGAGGTGCTTCGCAGTGGCAGGTCGCGCGTAGTTTTTAAGGGCCAGGATGCGGTCAGGCAAGGGCCTAGTCCCTTCTAAGGAGATTTGATGGCCCAGAAACGTGATGATGGGGGGCGCCGAGCGTGCTCTTGTGGACGTTTATGAGCAAGCCGTGGTCGGTGAGACGCTGGAAGAGCGTACGCTTGGGCATGTTGGTAATTCATGTCTCACTTTTTAGCGCACAAAAGGACAAGGACGAAAAGCCACGCGGACACAGCGCTGACTTCCAACAAAATGCCTTATTTTTCACAGGGGTATATATATATATATATATATATATATATATATATATATATATATATATATATATATATATATATATATATATATATATATATATATATATAGATATATATATATATGCATGCGCTTCTAAAAAACTGTTTATTGGTGACGTTTCGATCGGAGACCGATCTTCATCAAGACGAAATTTACCAGGCGCCTATGCGCTTTTATATCATCGCCGTGCCAAGAGAAAGAGAGGGAAAAAAATAAATAAATAAAAAAGAGGAAAAAAAATATTTAAGAAAAACGAAAAAGAGAGAAGCAGCGTACATACTGATAAGTGTTCACACGACCATGTGCGCGTATTTCTACATACTTAGCCATCAAGACATGTTTTCTGAAAAAAAAAGAAAAGAAAAAAAAAGAGGAAAAAAAGGAAGAGGAAAAAAAGAGGAAAAAAAAACGAAAAGAGGTTAGCGTATGACGCATGACCAGTTGCGGCAAACGCAAACGCAAAGCTTTGCGTACGCTTTTCGAAAACTCCCTAATGACAACCGCTGCGAAGGCGTTCCGTTGGTATTCGGCCGCGTCCACGCACCGCGCGTGCTCGTCGTTGGCGTCGATGAGAGCCTTGGCCCTCGCCACTCTTCTTCCCTTGTTGTACTCGGGATTCATGTTCTTTGGTATGGGGTCGGTTCTGGTCTGGCGTCGGACCTCTTCTGGGACGGGGAGCTTCGTCTCCGCTTCGTTCAAGCTTCCTATACCCAGGTCGTCCAGAATCTTCCTCCCGGCTTTGGTCATGGACAGCCGCTCCAGTTGAGCGGTTCGTTGTGCTGCGGCTATTTCTTCCAGCATGTTGTGTATCCCGAGTTGTAAGAAGCGGCTCGTGCTCGTGGACTCGAACAGGCCCATCGCCGTCTTGTACGCTCTTCTGATGATGACGTTGATTTTGTTGCGTTCGTGTTTGCAGCCATCTGTGTTCACTGACCTCCATAAAAAGGCTGGACGGCGCATCGCCGCTACCCGAGCGCGAGCTTGTGAAGCCACCGGAAGTTCCCTCGTCTGTTCGGGAAGTGGCCGTCTGCTGCGCTTTTCTATGCGCGCTGAGCTGCTTTTGTGATCGTATTCCTTGGCGTTTTCTAAATATCACGTTTTTCGCAGTCAATTTCAAGACAAGGGAGCATGCGGCAGCCATCGATGCAAACAAATGTAGGGTAAATGAACTTTTTCAGATGAAAATATGTTCACATAAACCTAACGTCTTAATCGAAGTGCGCCTTTGTTCCATAGACATTTACTCTTGACGTCGTGGTTTTGTAACTGCTGATCGTGATGTGATTAGAAGTGAGTCGATCGATTGTGCTAGACGTGCTCAAGAAACCGGAATAGCTACACAACAGAACAGCTCGTTTGTTTATTTGGTAGAGTAACGTCGATATCCACGCATTTTTTTACTGATCACTCAAAATGATCAGTTTCGCGAAATGCTTACGGATGTCTCATCCAGTAGTTTTGTAATTTGGCTACTCGATGCCTTTGCATTGTTATGAACCCTAATCTTGATATGCGATACAATTATGAATTTCACGCCAAGCATGAATTTGTTGAACTCAGCAGCTAGCATGTCCTTATGCAGCTCTGGTTGTAGCTTTAGAGGTTTCCTGAGAGCTCGGTCATAGTTGACTCAAGAAATCAGCGTCGCTGTACATATCTGGAAGCCCAGATGCCTGGGTGCCCCTAGGAATTGCTGCAACATTACTCTCTCTTTTTTATTGAAGGTGGTGGCGTCTCTAACACCACCGTTTTACTTGGCGAAATCTGACGGACTTCTGTTTGGCGCTGTGACGACGTGCGACCGGGCACAACGTGAGGCCTCTGCATCCCGCCAGAGGATGCCGGACACGAGAGCGATAACTCATGCCTCAAGACTAGGTTTATTCTCCAACGTTCCAACTGAAGTGTTGTACGATGTTTTCGACGTTGATATAACCGCGTAGCGAATCAGTGCGAATGCCGCTCACCTCTGCCGTAACGCTAACATGTGTTGCGACAAAACGTGCCAAATGGACGTTCTGATCCTGGGCAACACGTAACAAACGATCCATCTTCGTTTATGTTGTCGCGAGCACAGAGACTGAAATCTTCATTTCTGAACGAGCTGATGAAAAGAAAATTTACACCATCTCCCGCTAAAGGGAACCATGTGTAGATGTGAAGCAGCGGGCGCTAACGCTTACACTGGCGGCGGCGTTGACGCTGGCGCTCATCGCAGCGTTGCGCAGGAGAGAAAACTGGGGAGGCGCAAAGCACGCAGTGATGGAGCGGTGTTTCCTACTGGAACATGCCAATCGCTGCTAATGGGCAATGAGAGACAGAAGACTCCGACTGGACACAGAGACCCGCAGTCCGCTTTTAGTTAACGCGCACGCTGCGAATTTTTATTGTTCAACAACGCACAGGAGAAATCTCCCACCGGCACCACCTTGGAGGTCAAGATCCATTGCCATATATACGGGGTGGCCAGTGAACGGTTGTGCAGCGCGAGCAGTCGGTTTTTTCAACCAAGAAACTCGCTAGCAGACGCTGCCTGCGTCGGCGTCGCGAGGCGAGAGAGGGGGGGGAGCGTAGGAGAGGAGAGAGAGGGGGGGGACGCGCATGCGCAGTGGGAGTGTGGACGCCGCGGGCAGGATGCCTAGAGGAGAGAGGAGGGGAGGCGCATGCGCAGTGAGGGTGTGGTTGCCGCGGGGAGGGATGCCTAGGGGAGAGAGAGGGGAGAGGAGGTTTCTTAATATTATTTTTGAAAGGGTTTGCGCGTGCGCAGTAAGGGTGGTCACGCCGCACACCACCACCACCACCGGATTAAGCTTCGCCATAAGATGCTTCACATCTAATAGGCCACGGCCACCATACTATGGTATAAGCTACAAATCGCCGGCGCCGCCTTGAAAGCGTGGCGTAGCGGTAGCGTTTCGGCTTTGTAGTTTAATGTACGACGAAGGGAGTGGGTTCGAGCCCCACCCAAGGGAACTTTTTTTTTCGCGGCTTTTTTTTTTTTTTTTTTTGCAGTGTTTGTGTTTCACTTGGAATTACGATATGGCAATGAACGAAATTTTCAAAAGCAATTTAAAAGCCCAATTTCGGCCCATACCGGGTGCCAGTGTGCCCGCGCGCCAGCGTCCTAGAGTTACTTTTAGGGGATTCGCCACCGCAGATTCAGACACACAAAGCCCGCAATGTAACCAACTATATTTCCAACGTATGTTGACAACGAAGGATTACGCTCAGCCTGCCCTTCAAGTTCGTTTTTTACGGGGAGCTCACAAAAGTGCAGGCGATTCCCACTACCAACTGATCATACATCATGGCTTATTTCTTAGTGAAACGAGCAAAACTTGGTGCGATTTCCGGGTGCCCACTCGTGAAACGTCTTCCTTGGAGACCTTCCTAGTCAGTTTGAGCAGTTTACAGCGCTACATGGAGGCATTGTTTCAAAATAAAGAAAAGAAACGCTGGTCCACCAACAGCAAACGAGTGGTCGCGCGCTCGCTTCCGGGACACGAATGGCGACTTCCGGTGGCTTCACCCGCGCGCGCTCGATGCGCCATCCAGATTTCCCCTAAATGATACAGACGTTTGTACGGGCGTTTATTGAACGCTGGCGTAAGGGTTGACCGGTAACTCAAGACACGGACTCCGAGCCAGGAGTTGATGCTCTGCGACGGGTGCCAACCGTACACTAGGAAATAGGGTGAAAAGCCATTGGTGCTCTGAGCAGCGGTGTTGTGCGCTAGGTGACAAAGGGCCGAACGGCGCCCTCATTTACGTGCGGTTGAAGCGCTCTCCGTAAGGAAAATGGTGCGATGGTGGTAAGCCGTAGTCGTGCGGTGAACAACGTGACACACTTTAAGAATAGCTTTGACTACTTCGGAGACACGGTCACTGAACAGGTGTAGGATGAATCGACAAAGGAGGAAGGAGGCAACGTCGCGCGCTGCAGCTGTCGCAAGCACAGCAGTCTCTGCATATCGCGTAAGGACTGCCACAATGACCGAGTGGTTTCCAGCAGCTCTCATCGAAAGGGGCCTATACAAATCAATGCCGATGCGCCCTAAGGGACTGCTATAGGGCAAGCTGAAGGTTGCAGACCAGCCGGCGAAAGGCGGGGTGAAAATTCCCGGCGCTAGCCACCTGCGCAAGAGTGCAGAAACTTCTTGACCTAGTGGCACGATTCTATAATTGTAACAAAATAGCTAGTTGGGCGAGTTGGTGCGTATTCATATTTGAAGATAAACAGCGCACTGAAAAAACGAAGACAAGGAAGAGAAGGGACACACACAGCGCTACACTCACAACTGGATCCAGTTGTGAGTGCAGCGCTGTGCGTGTCCCTTCTCTTCCTTGTCTTCGTTTTTAACACGAAAGTGTTTTATGCCGGGGTCCACCACGGCTCCTCTGACGCATTTCCGTCACGGATATGACGTTGTAAAATATAAACTAACATAATGAGATCAAAGAAAAATTAGAAGAAAAAGTTTCGTCGCTGGGCGTCGAACCTACGACCTCTCGCTTCGCAGCGCGCGGCGCGAAACCACTCGGCTACGGGAGCGTACGTTCCTCAGCTTGCTAACGGCAAGCTATTTTTATACACCCTATACCGTTGGCGGTCCTCAGAGCTCCTCGACTTCAGCGCGTTTTCGCTATCACTAGCGAGATGGCGCGAAGGTGTCACGGAGCGCGCGCTCTATAAAGGTCGTCGCACCTCTCGCTGGGATGAGCGTGCCCCTCCACGGGGCGTGGTCGCTGATGCGCGCGCGCTTATCTCCTGATCGGGGCATTCGGGCGCTTCGCACGCCTTGTGTTTCCACCGCAAGTTTGCTTTGAAGTTACAGTGGTTAAAGAGTGAACGAAGGTCGCTTCGTTCGCCGCAGCAGCCGCGTTTACGAATGGAGCGGGCCGCTTACACACGAAGTAATAATTGTGGCAGTTCGCGCTCGTCCTGTGTATGCTTGTACGTTCGTTTCGTGCGTCTTTGTGTTAGAGCAGCGCGCTTTAAATGTCGAGCTGTGACAGTTAGTCTGTGCTCGTCTTGTGTATGCTCATTTCGTGCGTCCTTTCTGCTTGAGGTGCGCTGCATGTTTCGAGCTGCTTGCCGTTCTTCACGTCACATTACAATTTGTTGCTGCAGCATTCATTCCTTCTCCCTTGTGGCGAAACAATGCCCAATAAACGCTCAACTACTTATGTGAATACACGTTTCACTTTCGTGTTATACCGATTCCATTGACAGAGGGATCAGCCATGTTTTTTTTTTTTTCAGTGCGCTGTTTATCTTCAAATATGGATTCTAATAATCTCGGAAAGAAACAAAATTTACAAAACACACAATTAGATCAGATGGCCTCGAGGATAGGGGCGCCACGCTTTTGTGCGGCGCCGTGAAACGCAGATCGAAAACCGTCTCATTAGGTGTTGTCATTTATCATCAAGCTCGAAAATATTGTAGTGGCTCAACTATGGACGAATGGAGACACGATAGTTCTTCTCCCTAACACCTACAGAAAGATGCGGGACAGTTGATCTTTCTTGACAAGCTTCCCGGCAAATGGGAGAAGTAAGGTCTGATATAAAATGTGGTGATTCGTCTGCACGTCATCTCACACGAAATAACGCTCTTCGAAGCCACTTTGTGGCGACTTGATTTTTAAAAGAAGCAGGTTTAAGGAATTTGCGCAAAAAACTGTTCCTAGCCCTCTCCTCCCGTACTTTTATTTACGTGCGAAGCCTCAATTCCCCCCCCCCCTATAAAAAATAAAGCACCCATCAAGATAAAAAAAACTTCCCCATCTCCCGCTAAACGGAACCATGTATGGATGCGAAGCAGCGGGGAGATGGCTGGCTTGAGCAGGAGAAACGTCGCCGCTCCCGATTCGCGGCAGCGGCCCGGTCGCTCGTCGCGGCGCTGCACGGGAGAGAAAATGAGGCGCGCGCGCTCCGTCATTTTCATACCGCGGAACTACCGTGGCACTCCAGCGGAGTATGCAGCTGTCGCACCACCTGTCGTGCGCGCCGCTCCGTAGAGTAGAGGATTCCTAGAGGAGAGGACGGGGGGGGGACCGTAGGAGAGGAGAGAGAGGAGGAGGGGACGCGCATGCGCTGTGGGGGTGTGGGACGCGGGAAAGAGGGACGGACAAAGCCCCCCGCAAGCACATGCAAGCAAGACCGAGGAATGGAGTCAACGGGACGTGGGCGCCGCTCCGTAGAGTAGAGGATTCCTAGAAGAAAGGTGGGGAGCGTAGGACAGGAGAGAGAGGGGGTGTGGGACGCGGGAAGGAAGGACGGACAAAGCCCCGCAAGCACATGCAAGCAAGATCAAGGAATGGAGTCAACGTGGGAGACAGACACCACCGGTAGAGGGCGTTTCTATACTTGCACCCACCACCTGCCTAGCCATTGCTAAGCAGCCACTCTGTGCTCTCGGCCATGACTCTTATGACTGTGGTGGTGGTTGACGGTTCGCATAGTGGCTGCTTCCCTACTTCATGAAAGTGACCGGACGCGGGACGGGCGGACACAGGCCCGAGCATAAGATGCTTCGCATCTAAAAAATCTTTCATTACGCCAGTGCGCGTTAGCACCACTAACATATGGGGCAAGGATATTTGGGTGCGGCAACAACATCTATGAGCAGTAATTTTTCCTACAAAGAATCAGCGACAGACTCACGTCCTCTTTGGTGGCAGTCGGCTCGCTTCTGGGTTCACCCATCTTGACTGTCGAAGAACATAAGCGTGGTTTAGAAATCAGAGCGTCGAATCCGGTGCTGTGTCGCTTGTCCTCGTGGCCACAGCATGCGGCCACGCTGCAGGTGCTAATCTTCTTCAGCCCATCAAAACGAATGTTCAATGCCCTCTGGGAAAAGAAGCGTATTCGCTCGTTCACCGCGCTGACACTGAGATCAACCCGGACGAGCGGCGTGAGAGGACAAGTCCGCTTAGCGCAAGCTAGTGTTACGCGGCCTACAAAATGAGCATTGCTTTCCATATTTCGGATTTCTTTTTAGAGCACAGCTCTAAATACATTCCGCAGAAACTGTTGTGTTGTTAATTTCGGTTTTGCTTTGCACTTTGCGCATGCCAGGGGGCGCCGCTCTGCATGCGTGTTCTGTTCCGCGCCGCTAGGCGCGTGCTGGCGTTTTGTAAATAAATCAGAGTGTGTGACGAGCATCCGTCTCGAGTAGACGTTTCTTTCTTCGGCGCTCCGCGCCACCCCCGTTGTGCCGTGGCTAGCCGGCGTCCCCGCCGGCCGCGTCGGTTCCGCGTGCCCGTTTTTCGACCTGGTCTGCTGCCTCGTTGGAGCCGCTAGCGACGACACAACAGAAACCATCACCAAGCTTGCGCGTTTCAGAAAGTTATCACCACAAAAAATCTTAACCACCATACGATGTCATCTTAACAACGCTTATCGATAAACTTCATCTCTGTGCTATGCAAAAAGCCGATTATTCACTAACGCAATCATTTGCCTTCTTCCTTATATGGTATGCCTCGCAAATTTTCCTTGCTCTATTATCGCGGCAGCGGCTCAATATCTTTACACCTTTCAGCATCGGTTCACACTAATTGCACTCGGAGCAGTGGGTGGGTAGGTGCCGGCCGGTAGTGTTTTTTTACTGACAAATCGTGTTCACGCGTGCGCACGGTCACACATCTCCCGGTCTGTCCTACATAACTTTTTTCCACATGACAAAGGTATTTCATATACCACGCCAAAATTACACTCTGCAAATTAATGCGTGTGCTTTTTCCCGCACCCTAGCACCCTATTTTGGCGGCCACCTATGCGCGCGCAATGCCCTGCAAGATTCTTAGAAGCCGAAAATACGACCTCTACTCCATGTCGCTTCCCAACCTTCTTTAGGTGGTGCGACGTTTTGTGCACAAATGCACAACTACACATCTCTTACCGCCATATTCAGGAACCGACCTTAACTTATCGCAGTAAGGCTACTTACGAAAGGAAGAGAAAAGTATGAGTATGAGAAAAGCATAAGGTGAGTTTCAAAAACCTGCCTTATTTTGTCATAAGTGCGCCTTATGAAAGGCGTCCTTACCTCGCCAAGTATACGCCCTGGGAGCGAGACTAGGCAAATTTTTGCTACAAAATGGTTACCTCGAGCAGCAATAAATTAGTTTTATTGCAAGAAAACAAGAAGAGTATGTACAGAAGCAGCTATACGTACACAGCAGAAATGTTTGTTAAGGCACCGGGAGTTTTCGGTAAAATACACGTGTTTCGTCTGGCCACATTTCTTCAACCCCCGTCGACGCAGTGGGGTCGTGAGGTCACAGTTGCTATTTCGACGTCTTGTGTGTTTTTGCTGTGTTCGTTGATTGTATTTTTGCGCTGGCTTCAGCGTTTGTCGTTTTCTTTCGCTTTTTAAATTTTACTTGATTGTTTGAGCAGTTTTACAGTATTTACTTTTACGGAGTTGCATTTATTATGGAACAGCGCACTATAGTGAATTTTACCGACGAAGAGTGCGGCGTCGTAACGGATTTTGTCAACAAGTACCGTGAGGTATACTTGAAAACATGAAGACGGACGCCGTGTCCCTTCAGAGAAAACAAAAAAACGTGGACGCAGCTCGTGATAGAATTCAACAGCCGACACAATGTTTATCCGTGTACGGCCGACCAAACAACCAGAAAAGTGTTAGCGCCACTTTGGGAAATTTTACCAGTACGGGAAGTGTTTTTGCAGTCAAAGCAGATATCCGCTGGACTGTATAATCGTGACACGGTAGGCTGCGAGGCACTCACAAGGTCGCCGCTCCCAAGTTGAAACGTGCCCACTCCATAAAAGCGCGATGCGATGAGCAGCTGCACGAGAGGGGGCACAGGGAACACACGACCGTTGATATTTTTCTGCAAAAACAGCCCAGCGAGCAGCTTCTTCACGGCACTTTTTGTGAGGCGAGGGCGACACAAAAATTCCTGCTTGTCGTAGGTATCCACAGGGTTCCGTCGATCCTTGAGGACTCGCCGCGGTGGTGGCATGTATGCGTACTCTGTGTTGTTCAATATTCCTTCATAGCGGTCCACATAATCAACGAACTGCGCAAAGTTGTCGTCCCCCCGCCATGTTGTTCGCCTACAAGGAAGCCTTAAGGTAGGTCATAGGCTACCCTAAAGGGACTGTCTACCGTCCTTCATCGCTTTTCTGTATTGTATCGCAATAAAAAGCGTACCGTCTGAAGTGTCCAACCTTGCAGCGGTTTCTCTGGAAAGTGTGTAGAAATTTATAAAACAGAATTTTTCGATCTGCGTTTGGTCTCCTTCCATTGGTGTGATGCATGCCCACTACACTGGTTGGTGGGTGCGATGACGATTGTAGTGGCGGTAAAAGTGGAAAACCGAAACCGCGTGCAGTTTTTCCAGGCTTCATCAAGTTTTGCTTAATAATAAAACAAATGTCGTAGTGGTCGTTTAAAGCACGCAAATTGTCAGATAAAGAGTTATTACCATGGTTTCTCAGCTTTATTTAGTCAGCCTGAAAAACCACCGCAACCGAGCGGAAAAGTTGGTCTGTTCCAGCAGCACTGGTACGCCGGTGTTGTGAAACGGAGTGTAGTGGTTCCACTCATGCCAAACGTGCTACTAAAACAAATATGAGACGTGCTTCACGAAAGAACAGAAGGTCCCTGCTGTCTTTCAGTTATGTTTAGGTGTTCTGCGTTGCATATGCAATATGAGAGCCAGCATGGACGCCTTGTGAAGCGGAACGTGATTGCAAAATCTTCTTCAACGAAGAACCTCGGTGAATACTGGTGTGCACCTTACGCATGAGGACTCGCGCAACGTTACTAGATTACGTTGGACTCGCGGGCATGGTTCGAAAATTTCCTGAAGTCAGACGCACTGCTATTCGCCGAAGACAACGCAGTGCCCGCGTTTCTCCGCCGTAGACAGGCACTACTAGTACACTGTAGCAGGCACGCAGGCAGGCGAGCACGCCGCCAGTAGCGCCACCGGGCGTCTCTTTAAACGCGTGAAAAAAAAGCAAGAATTACTCTGCCGCCACTTAAAGCTGCCTAAAGTGCGTAAAATACAATTTCAAGTTATACATGTTTGTTTTTAAGAAAAAGGAGTCTGCCTGCGAGGATTTCTTGTCCTGCCAGTAGATTGAACTACATGACTGTTGGGTGACGCTAGCGGTCATTCTTTGTCGACTTTCAACATAAAATTAAAATTATAATTCCTTTTTTATGGCACAAAAGCATGCTCGTTGCTGCCGATGTGATGAACGACCTTCTCATTTTCGCCACAATCAGAAAATTTTTTCCGAGAGGTAGACAGTCCATTTAACCGAGCCTTACTTAAGTGCGAGGAAAGTTCCGCGATAAGTACAAGGTAGATTCTTGAAACGCGTGAAGGGCGTACTTATGGCTAAGGTTGACTTAAGTCACAAGTATAAGGTTAAGTTAGGTTTGTGAATACGGGGAATTCGTCCTTTGAGAGACAGAGAATAAACTTCTGTTGCGAGCAAGCGCACTGTGCGCCCAAGGTGGGCGGCCTCCTCACTCCAGGTAGCCGCGGGCCTTCACCATCTCCCGCGCCTGTTGAACCAACCTTCACTGATTCTTCAGAATGGGTCCGATAACAGGGCCTCCCACTGCCCTTCGGTTAGTGTGGCGGCGCTAGGGTTTTATCTGCATCCCCATACCATGTGTCATAGGGTGTCCGGGACATCACAGTACTTGCAGATGTACGAGTACTCAGCTGGTGAGATACGGTGAAGTAGTGAGCCGTGAACGTAGGTGTTCGTTTGCAGCTTCTTGAGGATTACTGCCTCCTCCCCAGTAAGGCTGGGCTGAGCTGGCGGATAATTTTTTCTGCCTAGCCTGTAGTGCTGCAATATTTCGCTGTACTTTTTCGGTACATCTTCCTTCCTTCTTAGTGCGTCCTGTGGGAAGGCCCGGTGAACATGAGCTCGGGCGAAAGCGTCGGCTGCGTCATTTCCCATCAGGGACTCGTGACCGGGAGTCCAAGCGATGTACGTTTCTGGTAGGTTGGTCTTTGCTGCAGCGGTGAGAGCTTGTAAGGCTTGCCAGGAAATTATCCCTTTCTGAAAATGTCGACAAGTTGCTTGGGAATCGGTTAGTATTTGTTGTGTAGGGCAGAAGCCGGCGTGCTCCTCGGCGGGCCGACGGAGGGGAGGACGACGCAGAGACGGCTTCAGGCGAGACTCACGGGAGAGTGTCTTAGAGTGCTCCCGCGTTTATTCGCGCGGTTATAAAGAAAGGGGAAGGAAGGCCATTGGCCAGCGAGGTACAGGTCACATGACCGGCAAGTCCGTGCCGGTTTGCTTGCAAAACACAGGCATGGTGGAAGCCTAGCTCCTCCTATACACCGGAAACTCTACCCCGCTGGAGTGTTAGCATGCCACCAGGGGTCGCACGACACAACATCGTCTCCCCCGGGGGAGGAATTGCATCCTTATACATTGGTAACTCTGAAATATCCGGTTCAGTTCTAGGACATCTGAAAAGTTCAGTTCGCCGACACACACACAAAAAGTCAGCTTGACTGTTCACTGAAAAACACGTAACGTAGTCCTTCATGTGGGCTGGGGGCTTAAGCGTCCGCTGTAGGCGACGTGACCCAGTCCCTGCAGGAAGGTTGAGAGTTGCGGCTGTCGGTAGCCGACTTCGAAGACCCAGTCCCATGGAGAAAGAGTGCCCATGACTCTCCTTCTGAGGTCCCGACAGACGGTCCTGGGTTGAACGCAGTTGCAGCTATGCTTCAGCAGTTGCAGAGTCACACTGCACAGCAGGGCCACCGCGAATGGCCTGCGCAGGCAACGGGTTGCTGACGCATAGTCTTGAATGCGGCCGTCGACGATGACGTCCATGTCCTCGAGTCGACGCAGCTCGCTGGTGACTTGCTGCCGTAGCGCCCGAGGCAGCCGACGCAGCTTGTACAAACAGGACTGTGGCAGTGCCGGAGACAGCGTCTTGGACTGGGGTAAGTTCCTGCACCGAAGCTTCTCGTTTACGGCAAACTGCCACGAAATGGCCTTGGATATTGCAGAAACGGCATTTCTTCTTCTTGGCCCGACAATTTCTTTCAGTCGCCAAATGTCCCAGCTTGCCGCAGCGAAAACAGGGGCCTACATGAGGCTTCGGCGCAAACTTGCGTACTTGCTGGCAGCGAGCGCAGTCCTGTAGACCCGCTGACGATCCCGCGCAGCCATCTGGGGTGCGGGCGGTCAGCTGACTCGCGTTGAGGGGGAAGCCGCCTCCATGTTGAGCCGAATGCGGCGCCGGCGAAGCAGCCAACCCGCCATTTTGTGCTGCCACGACGCGCTGGATGCCACCGCCGAGCGAGCCGAGTAGCTGTCCCAGGTGAAAATTTTGTTACTGGTTCCTACTGGTCCCAGTTCAATTGGTTTATTAGCCAATTCCCAGTTGGTGCTGGGACCAGTAGGTGCTGGAACCACTTGCTACTGGGACCAGTAGCTGCTGGGACCAGTAGATGCTGGAACCACTTGCTACTGGTTCCAGTTACTACTGGGACCAGTTGATGCTGGGAGTGACCACAGCAGCAGCCAACCGGCCACAGGCCATAATATATGCCACAAAACACAAATGTCTCGTCTACCATGTTTTATTGGCCCATTCGCCGCTTGGATTTTAGAACATCCTGAATTTTCTCGGTCAGGAGGTGGTTCATGTTGTCCAATGTCTTCTGTACGTCTTCTCCCGTTTTCCCACCCCAGTGCTTCACTGTGGCTGTGAAAAGTAAATCAAAATGTAGGAACACAATAATGACAACCACAACAATAAACTAAGCACAAGCTTGATGGAAACTGTGTAATTCATTTCATTTTCTGATAACCTATAAATAGCGTGGAAGTTTCCAATACAAGCAACAGTTGGCTTTCCTCAATATATTTACCTGCTATGACGGCAACCTTTTCTGGGGTCAGGGGATCTTTAGGTGCCTCTCCATGGCTTTTTTTCCGTGGCGCCACCGTACCCGTCACACTTTTCATGGCAAGACTGTCCCGACCCCAAATCGCCTCTGCAGTGTCTTTTAAGACGAGTGTCGATTTCTTGTTTCTTAAAATTTTGCTTGCAGCATCGCCCCTATCACAATCTTCTTTGCCAGATGAAACTGCAAGAAAAAAATAAAAACATAATGTATAGATCATTTCTTGATGCACTTTGTGTTACGAGACGGACTACAGGACAGTAGGTGCCCCGTCTCTGCTAAATCTCGTAATATGAAATGCATGAAGAAGTCACCAACAACCAACTAGCCCAATACATCGCTCAGCTAAATAATGTATATAAATTCACATCAACGCAAGAGATGAAGAGGGAAATGAAATAGGCGTTAAAAGTAGGAAACATCAACTTCCTGTTTAAGAAATCATCGATGTGGTAAATGCTTAAAATTTGCATAAACTCACTGTGCCATCCGCCTGGTACGAAAAATCAGGGGCTGCTTCCGCACTGCTGTAATTTTGTTCTGCAAAAAAATAATAATAATAACACACGCACATAAATATATATATCAGGGGGCGTATCCGACGATGGGTGGTGTTAATGTTTGTGTTGAAAATTCCGCACAAACACAACTTAATTTGATCAGTGAATTGTGCCCCTGGTTAGGCTTTCATCGCTACGAACATTGAGCACAAGTGTAAGCGTACCATGGATGGGCAGCTCTTCATGTGGGATACTTTCATTGAGAGCTCCTGCACTTTCAGCACTAGGAACCTCTTCCAGTTCCCCAAAAGTTGTTTCTCTCTTTCTCTTCCAGTCCCCCCAAAAGATGTTTCTCTCTCTTTCTCTTTCAGTTCCCCAAGCATGTCCTTTCTTTTGATGTTTTCTCGGCGCAGGCTTCCAATGGACGAGACTGAAATGTATCAATTTTTGCAGGTCAGACATCTATATGAAGAAGTAACAGCTCCACCCTGTGCTATATTCTAAAAAAAGATATATACATTCACTTGCTCGCAAACATTTTATAATTTCAGGGTTACTAATTCACTCCATTATAAATAACGGAATAGCAAACCTATGCTGCTGCTCGGAACTGGGGTAGCAAGTCTGTTTTCCACTGTAAGAAACACAGTTAAAGGGTAAGCATGCACTAGTGCACCCACTTCACTTCTGAATGAATTTAGAAAATCAAATGTCACACTTACATTCAAAAATCTTGCTTTGAAGGCACCCTTCAAGGGTTACCACCCTCTCCCTAAGGAAATCTCTCTCCTCTTTAAGTTGACCCGCTCTCGCTCGCCACATTTTCATTTCCTGCTCCATTTGTCTAATTTCACTGCGGGCGCGCAAGGTGTCCGAGTCGCTCTCGGACCTACTCAACTCCACATGCTTGGCATGGCTCTGCTTGCGCTGCAGCAAACAACAGGCAACCTACACTGGTAATGACAGCATCATACAACTTTCCACCAAAGTATTAGCTTACATCTTATGCAAACTTGCACGTTGTCGATTAACCCTTCCAACCTTCTCAGTCCGACACTGGGACTTTTCGATGCTTGCATGGGCGCCGCGAAGCGCATTTCCCAATATTTTATTGTAGTTATTTTCTCTAGCAGTGTCCCTGTTTTGTGTCTGCTTCTGTGATGTACATGTAAAGAAAGTGAAAACAACAGTGACATTAAACTAAGATTCACAATTTTGTAACATTTGCACATTACTGCAATGATGTTGATAATCTAAAATTGGTTTTGCTGTACTGCAGATCTGTAAACTATACACAAACCTTTTTTTCTGCTTTCTTTTTTTTCCGCTGGCTCCCCTTCATCCGAGCTGTCGCTTTTACCATCTCGGTGAATTTTCGGGACAGGAACCCTCCTGCTCTGCAAGCGCCCTTGTGCTTCAGCCTCACTTTCTAATGAATCCAGAGAGAGTAATAGTAAAGCACAATGCATTCACAGGCGAGTTGGTGCATATCTAAAACTTTGTAGCGCAAAAGACACATCAAGAGAAATTTGTGTGACTGGCCGAGCCACAAGCTATAAACTGATGCTGCTAACAGCCTCGTTTACAGAAAAGCAGACAAGAAATGCATACGCCAACAACCATTATAGCATACTAATCGCGAGAACAATTCATTTAGACGATATTACTCTAAAGCAGCCTGGGCTTGTTGGCTCGTAGCGATAGTGGAATAGCGCACTCTTACACAGGGACGAAGCAAGAAAAGCGCTAGTGCCGTCCTGCTTACTCCATCCCTGTCTATGTGTGAGATACTTTCAGGATTTGATTTCTCATAGTGGTAGTCGCATCTGATTGATTCTCGGAAGTGGCGCGGCACATCACCAGGAAAGGTGCCATAACTATGGCAGCACGCCACCTTTGCAATCACGTACCCTCTTCACGTTACGCGAGGCACGCCATTGCGATATTCAGTTTGCAAAAACACCTCGGGAGAGCAGCATCAGAGCTGGAACCAGGACGGCACGCAACAGTCTGACACAACTTCTAAGCCATCCAGGATGTTGGCTTTAGTGTAAGGGATAGTCTTGATTGTTGACCTGGTGGGCGCCGGACATTATATTGACACGCGGTGCTGCCCTATAGTTTCCTTGCTTTAGCGCTAAAATGTTAAATGCTCAAGTACACAGACAATAAAACACGCACTATTATGGAATCCAAAGCACGTACATACCTGCCAACATTAGGACTTGGGCGTCATAATAGGCTGTGCCCTCATCGCCGATGGGGTCACGCCAGAACGCAGTATATGTTGCATGTTTGTCAAAGTCGGAGACATTTGCGGGCTTGAAATTTTTGATGTCGGTGACTGGAATGACAAGACGCTTCTCCAAATCATCTAGGAATCTCACCACCGCAAACATCTCTATGTCCGAACGAAAAAGCAATTCAAGCACGAACAACGACGTTTGGCACACACATGGGCACACAAAGCAAAGCTTATTTGTCATCTGGATTGGATTGGATCAAGTTGGATTGATGGACCCAAGTTCTTTAACGCAATGTGTTAAGCAAATGTAACAGCTAGATGTAAAATATTTACCTGCAATAAAATCATTAAAAAATATGTTTTAGCATAGATATCTACTTTTGCCAAAGGTGGACAGGTCTGTTGCGACAGTAACAATCCAACAAGATCCAGCCATATCCAATGAACGTGCCAACAGTGTAATTGTCAGTCGTGCGCTCGGAGAAAGTGGTCGTGTCTGTGCTCCGCGAGTATGGGTCCCCGAAAGCAATATTTGGGGCCCATAAACAGTGGTCCTGGCCTTCCGAAATCAACGAGAACTTATCTGCAAAGATGTGCGTTTGCGCGAGGCACCAATGACAACCAAAGCAGCATCGACGCTGTACCGGCCGCGGCGCCAGATGTGCCTTGTGGAGACGGCGGCTATGTGGACAATGTGGACAACGTGGACGCTGAGGAAATGCCGGAAGATGACAGCTGTGGACCCGAAACTAACGCGGCTACCTCTGAAGAACCTGTGCAAAGTGGCAGTGAACAATCGGCTCAGGACTTGCTGTTGATGGTACTGAACTTTGCGCTGGAGTTCGGCTTGTCTTGGAAGGCAGTTGAAGCTCTGCAGAGACTCATTGTACATATCCTCGACAGGCACGACGTTCCGACGTCAAAATATATGTTCAAAAAGCAAGTTGGAGCCAGTATCCGGGACGCCCGGTTCCATTTCTACTGTGCGCCTTGCATGAATTCACTCGGAGAGACGTCGGGCGATCTGCAGCAACGAAACAACTTTCAGGCCAGCTGCTCAACTTGTCACAAGAGTTACAGTGGACGGACGTTGGTACTAGACGGCAACTTTTTCATCACCTTGCCGATTGTCCAGCAGCTTTCTTCCTTGCTCTGCGATCAAGGTGTCACGAATGCTTTAGTTAAAAAGCTGCAATCTATCAAGGATCAAGATCGGGCCAGAGACAGGTTAGCTGACGTGAGCGAAGTCGGCGACATAACTGATGGCTCTATGTACCAAGAATTGAGACAAGAATTGGAGGCGGGCGACCTCACGATAACCTTCAATGCTGATGGCAGTCCGGTTTTCAAATCCTCCAAATTTTCTATTTTGCCCATCCAGATTTCTCTGAACGAGCTACCACCCCAGTTAAGGTGCAAAAACATTATAGTCAGTGCGTTGTGGCACGGCCAGTCGCATCCCGATATGGTTCTACTTCTCGAAAGCTTTGTGCAGCAATTCAGTGATATCAATGCCAACCTAGGCGTGACTTGGATGGCTGGCACCAGAGCAATGCATTCGAAGGTGAGCAAAAGCCCCATTTCATTAATGGTACTCCACACCTGCGCTTAGCTAGCGTCAGGCCCACATGTCATTATGAGTACTATTTTAAGCATACTTGATCCCGTATACTTAAATGAGGAAAATATGACATCTAAACTGTGATAAATTAATTGTAACATAAATGTTCTACTGACTGGGCTTTATAAACGGCACATTAAAGATAGAATGAATAACACAGGCAGCTTGGGCAACTTGGTAGGTTCCTATAACTATGAAAGAGTGTTAAACACATGGCACAAAGGTGAGGGTGACACACACAGCGTTGAACTTGCTACTGGCATGAATATGTCGTTTTGACAATGGCGATGCACGCTCACTATAAGCCTTTCACTTAAAAAGCGAATTGTCATTTTTCAATAAGCCCAGTTGCAAGTTCAGCATTTTGTGTGTCACTTCGTGATTTGTGCCATGTGCTTATGTACTGTTTTATATTTATCATAAAAATATGAAGTTCATTTTAAAATGAAAATAATATAATAACTTTAGTAAAGTGCATTGAAGGCACTGCATGGTAGAATAACATATGTGCTTGTTACAGGTGTACTGCCTCAGCTGTTGTGCTGATGCTCCGGCCCGAGCAGTGCTGCAAAATTTCACGCAGTACAATGGCTATTATGGCTGTGGGTGGTGCCTCCATGAAGGAAAGACCGTGGATGGTGAGCAGAGCTTGTGACAAATTTTGCTGTTCTATGGGCACCTGAGCATTCCAGCACAGTTTTTGGTTTTTTATGGCCACATTGAGCTAGCTGCGACATTGTGCTGCCAAGCAAGAGGTGGCAGAATAAATTGTACATTGCAGTGGCCGCATTCTGATGAGAACAGAAAGCGGAAATACTTATGCTTTTTGTGAATTTTCTGAATACGTTTTCTGAATCAGTCTGAGGCATTCATTATAAAAACTATTAAATATGTTTTCAGAATCAATCTGAGGCATGCGTTACAGAAACTCACTTTTAAACTTTACATATCAGTATATATATTAAACTGGACTGGTAGCTTTATCAAGTTTTTTTTGTATTTTTGTCTTGCTTTGCCAAGCAGGGACTGTCAAGTACCCAATGGATCTGACTGTCAAGCGTGAAAGAAATGCAGAAAAGACGGAACAACACATGAAGAACGCATCTTGTCTACGCCAAGTATACAAAGGTGTGAAAGGCCCGACACCTCTCATTAACCTGCCACACTTCGATGATATTTGGGGTTTCACCAGATTACATGCATTGTGTACTTTTGGGTGTATCGCGGCATTTCACAGAGCTGTGGCTGTCCGCTGTGAATGAGCCATATAACATTGGCTCGCCTCAAGTTTTTGCCGTCATTGATGAACGCCTTTGTGCAACTAAACCCCATCAATCAGTGTCACGCCTACCCCGCTCTCTTTCAATGCGAAAATATTGGAAAGCTAGTGAATGGCAGCAGTGGCTGTTGTACTGTCCGCTACCGTGTCTTGAGGGGCTCTTGCCAGCACGGTACTTTAAGCATTTTTCGCTTCTTGTACAAGGCATTGCACTGTTACTGCAAGACACAGTGAGTACAGATGAGATTACTGCCAGCACGAATTGCCTTGCACGGTTTGTAGTAGATGTGCAGTTTCTATACGGCGTTAAGCACATGACCTACAACGTCCATCAGTTACTGCACATTTCAAAAAGTGTGGTCCTGCAAGGTCACCTCTGGGCACACTCCTGCTTCAGCTTCGAGTCTAACATTGGTCACCTGAAAGAACTGGTACTGTCAGCGAAGGGTGTGCCAATTCAGATAGTCGGACGAATCTTGATGGGAAGCAAATACAAAAGTTTGTGTGTGCAGGCAAGTCCACGCACCCTGCGTTTTTTGGCAAAGCCTGGCCGTTCGAGTACCGAAGCTATTACCCTTATCAGCAAGCCACGAGAGGTACCTCAGCCACTGCTCGGCTTCATGACATCATCAGTGGACCCGTTGCTGAACATGACGGAGTAATCGTAGCCGGGAACATATTCCACAGTGAACAGTACACAAGGCCGAGTAAAACAGATAGCACTGCCCTTGTGGCTGGACAAAGAGATTGCCTAAAGATCAAGCACATTGTTTCGTTCAAAGATGTCACAAACTTCACAAGAATATTCATTGCGTCACATAGATTTTACTCGGAGTGTGCCTATGATACACACCATGTATTGGAATGTCAAAGGGTAGACCAGCTAATTTTAGCTGAACTGTCAAAAAATGTTGCTCCTTGCACCTACATGGAATGTGGCAGAAAAATATTTTTCGTGAGGCTGGCACAGAAAACAATGTTGGCTAGCTAAATCGGGAGCCATTCATGGACCACTTGTAAAGCTAAATAATAGGGAGGTTTTAAAGAGTGAGTGCAGTTTGTACACAAGTTTTCTTTAAAAATTCAATGTAACAATACTAATTTATGGGGTTTAATGTCCCAAAACCACGATATGAAGACACGGCAGTGGAAGGCTCTGGAAATTTTGACCACCTGGGGTTCTGCAACGTGCACTTAAATCCAAGTACACGTGCCCCGAGCATTTATGCCTCTGTTTCAGAATTTGTGGATAAATTTTCTGAAATGCAATGTAATTGTAAAATTTGGTAACATTGTTTCTTCGATCACTTATGATATCATTTGTTCATTGTGATATGAAGCGCAGTGTGTACGTTCCCTCATTATTTTGTTACTGTGTAAATAGTACCATTGCATTAATATATTTGTCTTCATATAGAATCTATGTTATACAGGGTGCCCCAGCTATCTTTAGCTAGGGTTTAAAAATATGCCGACGCTCACTATCACGACGGGACCAAGTGCACATTGCTGACCATTGACTGTAGTGAGTTGGACAATTTTTTGTGTTCTGCTCAATTGCCTAATTAGGCATGTTTAAGTAACTAACTTAAATTAACGATGCTACCTAAAGCATTCCACAGAAATATTGTAGATCGGATAGCAAGACATCCTATTAGACAGTTTCTGACTTTTTTATCTCTTAATTATTAGTGTCTTCCTGCTTATTACAGAAGCCCGCAAAATACAAAAAATTACCGCATCACATGCCCGCTTGCGCACCTTGATTGCAGTGCTCGCTTACGTTCCGCGTGCATACGATGGACTTCCCTCGCGACACTTATGACAACGATAACCAGACACAACGATTATCGCTTGTTTTGACGCTAGCAAAACGTGCATCATCTCATAGCCACCACCAACGTTGTTGCCTTGTCAAAGCAGCACACCCGGCCAAGCACTATGACCGTGAAAGACAACCGTGTCCTCTGATGCATGTTCTTCTGCGGAACTCCTTTCACGTGTCCAGTGTTGCTGATACAGTGCATAGAATAATAAAATACGATGACCCATTCCCACTAAGCTCCTTTACAATACTTGCACACTGTACAAGAGCAGCTGACAAACTGCTTTAATTTACCAGTTGCCAGAAATGCCTATGTTCGAAGGCTGATGGAACTTCACGATGTTCTCATTTGGAATGCCATACTGACTGATGTGAAAGAGGCGAATATATTTTCTGTGGCCATGATGCGCTTCATGTTCAACCTTTAAGTCTTACATATGTATAAGTGGTTATTTCGTCTGCTGTTATTCCCTGTATACTTAAATCACGTATCTTTTTAAATATGTGTATCCAATCCTGTTGTCTTTTGCCACTGTTGTAACCGCTTGCGCATTATGTAGGCATGTCACACAATTGGTCCGGTAGCTAGCCAGGTAGGCTGTGGGACCAAGCAAGTGTTTGCGAAGTTTTTTGTTATGTGTATATTAAAGTTACAATAAAACAATGCACTTCAACAGTCTTTCTCCAATGGAATCTTAGTGTCTTTTAACAATAAGTTTGTCTACTTTGTTATGTATGCTATGGGTATCTTGAATGCACACATGCACTGTGGTTTGCATACAAACAAAACACAAAACAGCACGTATCCTTAGTCCTTGTTTAGTGCAGGCAGTATTCATTTCACTGATATACCACTTTCAAAAAACGTTTGCAGTGGTGAGTGATAGTCGTCATTTAGCTAAAATCTGACTAATATAAATACATGGTTACTTCATACTTGATCTCTTGAATGTACCATCTTCGGAATCTGTGCAATCCCTCTTATAAAGGCAGTAGTCTAAAGTTAAGTTTGAAATATATCAAGGTAGTATAATACCATTTTTTTAACATGCATGGCTTTCTTTTGTATTGGGACAGTATCAGCCTTCACAAGAGCTCATTAAGAATCATTGACTATGTGTGTTACTTCTACATAATAGGAGCAATTCGCAATGCTGCATGAACATATCATTTGTGTGTGTGTCACTCCTAAAGTTTAGCTTCCAGATTTCATTTGTTAAATGTGCCGAAGTTAGAATGCAAACATGCATGCCAATCATTCAGTGCTGCAAATTCACATGAAGCACTCTCGCAATCGAGTTTCGAACCAGCAGGTTTCTATTGCAACCATTTCAATACCTCCAACTTGAGTAGTTTTAACTGAACTGACAGTGATCCCAGTTCAAGACCAGCAGTGTTCTACTGAGTCCACCAAAACAACACCTGCAAGACCAGCAGCTTTGTGCTGGGATATATATTTAGTATATGTTAGTGAAAAAACGTCCACAAAGATGTTATCAACGTCCACTATTTGATATTTAAATACAGTAGTTCACCTAATATCTAGTGAAAATTATCAATCGGACCTTTCATGCACATCTCCAAATATTCATTGTTGGCTAGTTAACCAGTCAGCCTCGGTAATTAACATATAACAAAATACAATGTTCAGCGGGCACGTCATATTTGTGTAACTTAATAAAATGCTTTGCTGGGCGTGTTGGTTCATGGTTTGGATAAGTTAGAGCGCTAAAAAAGACGACACACAAGAAGAGACGACGACAGCACGTGCTGTCGTCGTCTCTTCTTGTGTGTCGTCTTTTTTAGCGCTGTAACTTATCCAAACCATATTTGTGTATGTCGCTCGCCAACAGCTGCCACATTTCACTGATTCAGTGTCCTGACGTTAAATAGCAAAAGTGCGCGCAGATCAGTTCTGCACATTTCCTAATGACTATTTTCAACTGAAACCAGTGTAATTCGAACTATAAACCAGTAGTCTCGCAGTCCCAACTGAAACCAATAAGAGCCCACTTCAAGATCAGTACTCTTGTGCTGGGACCAATTCAAGACCAGTGGCCTTGTAATGGAACCAGTGTGATCCCAGTTCAAGACCAGTAGCCCTCTGCTGGTACCAGTACAGTACCAGTTCAAGACCAGTAGCCCTCTGCTGGGACCAGTACAGTACCAGTTCAAGACCAGTAACTTCGTGCTGGGACCACTTGAAACCAGTAGACTCCCAACTGGGACCAGTTGAAACCAACAGAAACCAGTACAAACCAGCAGCAAAATTTTCACCTGGGGTTCATTTTCTCCGAACGCCGCGTTGGCTTTGTTGAGCACCTCCAAGTCTCGCTCAACTTCATCCACCCTTTGTAATGTGAGGGCTTCCCCGTACGACAGTAGCTTGGCCCGTACATGTGTGTTGACGACCCCGTGGATTACTTGGTCCCGTACCCTGTCGTCGTAGGTGGCGCCAAACTTGCACGAGAGGGCTTTCTTCTTGAGGGCTGCAACGAATTCGAGGAAGGTTTCACCGGGAAGTTGTTCGCGGCTCGTGAACAGCTGCCGTTCGGCGAGCACATTCGTTGTCTCGGTGAAAATTCCGTCGAGGAAGAGCAGCAGCGTGTCGTACTCCGTTGTCGCTCCGTCAGTCATCGATACCGAGGCCGACGCCTCCGTCGTGCCGGTCGTGCGTGCAGCATTTTGTACGCCATTTTCTTCGAGCTGTTCTTGCGCGGCAAAGTACTTTCGTTGGCCCTCGACGCCAAGCGCGCTGACAAGTGCTGACGCGCGATGGGTTCGAATCCCATCCTCGTCGCCATGTGTTGTGTAGGGCAGAAGCCGGCGTGCTCCTCGGCGGGCTGACGGAGGGGAGGACGACGCAGAGACGGCTTGAGGCGAGACTGACGGGGAGTTGCTAGAGTGGTGGTGGTTGTGATTAGAAGGAAAAAGAAAAAGGCACCTAATTTCTGCAGCCCATACGGGAGCACGGCGCAGTGCCTGCTCCCGCGTTTATTCACGCGGTTATAAAGAAAGGGGAAGGAAGGCCATTGGCTAGCGAGGTACAGATCACATGACCGGCAAGTCCGTGCCGGGTTGGTTGCAATACACAGGCTGGATGGATGCTATGAGCGTCCCCTTTATAACGGGGCGGTGACATGTCTGCCACCAGGCTCGAAAAAAAACTTTCTTTTTATGTTGGTCTAATGCCTTATCTACATTGATTAAATCTATGTTATTATAGCAAAGAAAAATATAAATTCATGGTCCACCTCTCTGCCTCTTAAGGCAGAATGACCTTATTTTTCCCCATTCTTCATTTTTGTCCTTTATCTCTACTTTTCTGCCACCAATACTCTAACCGTCTCTGACTTATTTCTATCGCGGACGTGTTCAGCTTTCCATTGTTGTCCCTAAAACCCAAGGCTTCATGTAGACTCGTGCCCACACGTATATCTGGGTGGATATCGCAACATTCAATCAGTACATGTTCCATCGTTTCCTTAGTTCCCCCCACAGCATGTACATTGTTCTTCTTCGTTACAGAATCTCGCTTTATAGCTACGCGTTCTAAGGCAACCCGACCTTGCCTCAAACAGTAAAGCGCTTCCCCTTGAATTATCATAAAACCTCTCCCTCCTTATTTCGTTTTTTCCCTTTCGGTAGTCACTGAGAGCCGGCTTCTTTTCCATCGCTTTCATCCAATAAGTCCTCTCCGCCTCTCTGACTTTTCGCTTAATGCTCCTTCTTGCCATGTCGCCCACACTGCTAGCCATATATTTACTGGTGAGCCTCCTAGTTCTTTTTCTCCACTCCGTGTCAACGCTTTTTCTATACAAATACCTGAAAACCTTCCCTGCCCATCTACTCTCCTTCATTTTCCTCAGCCTCTCTTCAAATCTAATTTGGCTCTGAGCTTCCCTCATTTCAAAACCTGTCCATCCCATATCACCCTTTACAGCCTCATTTGTCGTCTTCCCGTGAGCGCCCAACGCGAGGCGTCCCACAGTCCCTTGATTTACATCCATTCCTGATTGCACCTCTGACTTCATGCACACCACTGAGTTCCCAAATGTAAGCCCCGGAACCATCACACCCTTCCACAGTCCTCGAAGCACCTCGTACCTATTGTATCCCCATAACGCTCTGTGCTTCATGATTGCAGCATTCCTCTTTCCCTTTGTTACCGATGCTTTCTCTTGTACCTCCATATATCTATCCCCCCTCATTTACCCACACTCCGAGGTACTTGTACTCGCTTACCCTCGGTATTTCTTGGCCCTGTATTAAGACCGCATGGTCTTCGTGATCACTGAATACCATCAATCCACATTTTGTTGCACTAAAACCTAGTCCTAGAGCCTCGCCCTCCCTTCCGCATATATCTGCCAGCCGCTGTATATCATCTTGACTGTGCGCAAATAAGACAATATCGTCAGCATAAAACAGACCTGGAAGCTTCCGCTCAGCCATCGCGCCTGCCTGTTTGTGTGACAGATTAAATCCAATGTTGCTACCTTCTAGCGTTTTTTCCATCCTCACCGTGTACAGCATGAATAACAGCGGGAACAAAGGACATCCCTGTCTCAGCCCCTTACTAATGTCAACGCTGTCCTTGCTGCTTATTCCTTCCCATTCTACACAAACTGTATTTTCTCGGTATATTTCCCTCAAAAGCTGTATACAGTCGTCACCTATGCCCACTTCCTTCAATATATCCCACAAATTTCCTGATTAACGTTGTCATATGCCCCGGTGATGTCTAGATAAGCTACGTATAAGGGCTTGTTTTCTATTTTTGATATTTCTATACACTGTGTAAGAACAAACAGGTTATCGTCTAACCGCCTGTCGATTCGGAATCCATTCTGGAGTTCTCCCAAAATATCATTTTGTTCTACCCACGTTTCTATTTTTAATTTTACTGCCTGCATCGCCAACCGGTATAGCACCGATGTAATGATTAGCGGTCTATACGAGCGAATGTTATCCTTTTCTCCCCTGCCTTTATAGATTAAGTTCATTGTACTTTTTCGCCACCTGTCTGGTATTTCCCTCTCCTGTAAGCACTTCTCTATGGCTTTCAGCAGTGCTTCTTTAGTGCTATGTCCTAGTTCATTGATGAGGCTGACGGGAACCCCATCTAAGCCCGGAGTAGTGCGCTTAGGAATTTTTCCTTCGGCCTTCTTCCAATTGAAATTCTCAAGTACTACATCTTTGTCGGTTGTACTCTTCTGCATACTTTTACTCACCGGGGGGAATCCCCTGGGCGACCTTTTTAAACGAATCGGCTGTTACCTTTCGGATGTAACCTAGCGCTTCATACCCTTCCAATTGATTTCCTTCTTCATCTACCATATGTTGTTGCATTGTGACAGACTTCCTACCTAGCGCTTTTAGGTGGCTCCAAAATATCCTAGGCGCGGCCTTCTTCTTTTCGCGAATCTCTGTCATCCAGCGTTCACTTTCGCCTTTAATTTTTGCCTCGACTAATTTCTGCACAATGGATTCTTGCTCTAAATATATTTCCCATACTTGGTTGACTTCATCTTGTGGCCGCTTCTCCTTTTTTGCCTGTCTGTGCTGCCGTGATGCCTCACGTCGCTTCTCGATCGCATCCCGGATTTCTTTGTTCCACCAATTTTTTGGCTTTCTCTTTCCTTTCCAAGAAATAGTTTTCTTCTCTTTTTCTATTTCTTTCGTGATTACATGTAGCAGCTCATTATACTTCCAGTCTTTCCCTGGCAGTTTGTCTACTTCTTCCTCGACTCTTGCGGCTATATTAGTTATTTGTTTCTCATTTAAATACGAGCTGCCAATGTTTGATTCTAGGTTCTTATTTTCAGTTTTATATCCCATTTGTAATGTTATGCGTTTGGAAGCCTAACCCCACCTAGTGACATATACCGGAAACTCTACCCCCGCTGGTGTGTTATCATGCCATCAGGGGTCGCACGACACAACAGTATTATTGCTGTCTCAGCACAGGTTGAGATAGCTAGGGCTATCGATTTCTGCAGTTAAGATGGTAGCTGCCGTTCTCTCTTTGCCTTCGCTATCGACTACGCTGACAACATGGGCTGGGATTCCTAGATATTTCGCTGCATAGGTGTATCTTCTATCCGGATTTCAGCCATAGTCTTGTCGGAGTTTCTTTATTCTGGATTTTCTTCTTTCGAGATGGTAGGTAGGTGCATATTTCGCGGGATGCGGGCTACCGAGATGTACTGTTTAATCGTTCCTGGGATAATCCTTTTCTCATCACATTGTTGCATGGCTTCAGAATAGCCCAATCTTCGAAGTGTCACCCGCCCTGTTTCAGTAAGTCTAAGACGTCCGAGTTGATTTACTTTGTGTGCTTCCACGAGCTTCTCCCAGGTGTTGTGGAGACCTAAGCGTATAGTAGTCGCTGTGTGGAAGCACGTTCAGAGATCCCTATGGCAGTTTTGATGGCCTTCCGTATGAGGGTATTCAGTTTTTCAATTTCTGCATTCTTGAGGTCCAAGTAAGTGGTCCCATAAGTAATTCTGCTGATGGGTGCTTGGATCAATTTGACTGTGTCTTGTTATTTCAAGCCGTGCCTTTTGTTTGATACCCGTCGTACCAAGTGCGCTACTTGCGTTACGGTGTCTTGAAGTTTTGGTAATGTGGCTGTGCCCGATCCGTCTTTTCGGATATGTAGACCAAGGACTCCGAGCGAATCTACTTTAGGAATTTGTATGCCATTCAACCAAAGCTTTGGTTCTGGGATTTCAACTGTTGGCGGTCGTCCCCTTGTTCTGGCTTTTAACAGAAGAAGCTCCGACTTTTCTGGCGCCAATGTGAGCCCCCAAGCATTGAGGTAGCTTTCCGTGCGGTCCACCGCCTCTTGAAGTGCATCCTGTTGAGCTCCTGGAGAGCCGCCGGTTGCCCAGATGGTTAGGTCGTCTGCATATAGGGCGTGACTTATCGCCTCTATTCCTTTCAATATGTCCGGCAGTTTCATCATGGCAACATTAAAAAGGAGCGGCGAGATAACAGAGCCTTGAGGGGTTCCTTTGTTTGCAATTTCAAATTGGTCCGATTTCAGAGTGCCAAGGCGCACCGTTGTTGTTCTGGTGGTGAGAAAGCTTTGTACGTAGCGGTATGTTCTTTCGCCACAGTGCATGTGCTGGAGGTTCCTTAGTACCGCCCAATGAGAGACGTTGTCAAACGCTCCTTTCATGTCCAATGCCAAGATCGCGCTCTTACTGTGCTTGCCTAGGTGATCGATGACGTCCTCCTTTAGCTGTAACAAGATGTCTTGCGCTGATAAATGGTGGCGGAATCCATACAGTGTCGGGCAAGTATCGGTTTTCTTCCAAGTATGAAATTAGTCTGTTAAGGACCATGTGCTCATAAAACATACCGGCGCAGGATGTCAGGGATATTGGTCGCATATTTCCTATTCCCAGTGGTTTGTTGGGCTTCGGAATCATGACGATCTCAGCGTGTTTCCAAATTGCTGGAACTGGCCCACTTTACCAGCTCTCAATCTTGGCATTGGACGTGAAAGGAGCGTTGGCCAGCGATTACAAGCTTCGATCCTGCTGATGTCAAATCAGGTGCAGTTACTTCCGACATTACAGATCACTTTCCAATATACTGCTTCTTACCAGGCAATCGTGTAATCAAAAGTAAGGATGAAATGCTCATTAGGTGTTACTCAAGCCATAACATTAAACTTTTTGAAAACCTTAGCGCTGGAACTGACTGGAGCCCGGTAATTGCAAAAACAGATCCTAATAAGGCATATAGCATTTTTTTGAACCGCTTCACATCCTTATATGAGACGTGCTTCCCTCTTAAGGCCTGCAAAAAACACAGAAAAGGCAGAAAACCATGGGTGACAGTGGAACTACACAACAGAATTGAAGTCAGAAACAGCCTTTTTCAGGTTTTCCTGTCCTCCAGAGAAGAAAACGATTTGTGTAATTACAAAAAATTCCGTAACACTCTGAACAAAGATTTGAAGATAGCCAAGACGGAATACTACATTAATAAATGTACAACTCACGCAGGAGACGCGCGCCTGCTGTGGGACACTATATCAGCTAGTTAAAAAAAAGCAGGTGCCCAGACAAATAAAGGTTGAGAAACCGGGTATGAGTAAATCAGAAATTGCCGACACTTTTAATAAACACTTTTTAACAGTTGGTGAGTTCACAACGGACAGCACGGAAACGTATTGCGAGAACTATATAGCGTCAGCGTACCCGTCCAGTGTATTCCTGTTTCCTACTGATCAACACGAAGTGGCAAAGCTAATCCCATTGTTGAAGGATAACTGTGCTTCTGGCCCAGATGACATTAAACCAAAGACTTTAAAGGCTATAAGTCACATTATCGCTATACCACTAACGCACATTTATGATTTGATGCTATCCTCAGGCGTTTTTCCCGATCAAATGAAACTTGCGAAAGTAACCGCCATCCATAAAGGTGGATCATTTGACGATCTTAATAATTACAGACCGATATCTGTACTTTCCGTATTCGCGAAATTGACTGAACGGGTTATATATAAGAGAATTACGGGCTTTCTAAACGCAAACAACATAATCGCAAAAGACCAGTATGGATTCTGCAAAAATAAATCTGCTGAATCTGCTCTACTCAACATCAAAGAATACATTCTAGGCAATTTTGAAAACAAAATTTATACACTAGGAATATTTCTGGATTTCAGGAAGGCATTCGACAGTATACAACCCGATCTGCTTTTACGAAAACTTCCGTATTATGGCATTCGGGGTACCACAGCACAACTAATACAAAGTTATCTTTCATCTAGAAAACAGTATACTGTTTTAAACAGTATACATTCTCAAGCTGAGCTAAGTAAATATGGTATTCCCCAGGGATCGATTCTTGGATTGTCCTATTCCTGCTGTTCATTAATTATATCGTAAATATCGAGGGACACAAGAAAATAATACTGTACGTTGATGATGCAAATGTATTTTTCGCAGGCACAAACATATCTGAATTATATAAAGAAGCTAACGTTTGAATGCAAAAGTTAAATTTATGGTTAAATGCAAACAAACTTCAATTGAACATCGCTAAAACAAAGTACATGTTTTTCAAACCTAAAAGAGTACCTCATATTCCAGGCACTCCACTTTACTTTCAGAACAGTGAAATTCAGCGAACAACTACAATAAAATTTCTAGGAGTTCTTTTTCAAGAACAGCTTTCTTGGTCCCCTCACATTGATGCGATAAAAAAAGATCTTTCCAGAAGGATCGGCATTTTAAATAGACTGAGGCACTATGTTCCAACAAATGTCAAGCTACAAATCTACTACGCTCTAGTGCACTCAAGACTAACATACTGCTCCTTGGTATGGCTAACAACGACTGCCACAAACCTTCACTCTCTGCTGATATTACGAAAGCGCGCAATGCGTGCAATTTCTAACACTCCACTCTACGAAAGCACTCAGCGGTATTTCAAAATGTACAAATTATTGCCTATCAAATTGTTATACAGACATAAGCTAGTTCTAGAGATACAGCGTCAGTATAGGATAAATACATCAACGTTCTTGGACACATTTATGTAAAACAAACGCCATACGAGCTGTGAAAGAGCTTAATATACAGACACAGATCACGCACGAACTATGGTCACCAACGACTAACTTCACAAATTCCAGACATCTTAAACAAACACTCAACCATCTACATTTACTGGAAGATGGAACTTCAGCTAGATCATTTAAAAAAACGAGAGTTCCTAGTTGAAAAAACCGATGCTTTCCTTGATTTTTAAAATTCGCATCAATCGATGTTTTGTAGTTTTTGCACCTTCTTTATTACCTCTTTGCCTGTTGTTTATTATAACATCATTTGTCATGCAGAGCATCTCGATGCCCTAGTCAAGATGTCACCTGTTTTCGTTTGATTGAAAACATGTATTTTTTTCTATTTGCCACCACTTGAATGAGAACCCTGTTAATGATTTTTTGTTGCTCTTACTCATACTTCTGTTCTGTTCATCAAGGTACCCGTGTAAGACAACACGTACTGTCGTAATTTCCTGCTTACGGTGCTTGCTGGTATGTTTCTGCTGTGCTGCCAGGGTGGCACGACCAAGTCAGGCATTTACTTAGCCTTTAGTCGTGTCCCCCAAGGCAATCTTGTACCATTTTGCCTTGAATAAACCAAACCAAACCAAATCATTGATAGCTTTTAGGAGGTAATCTTCATTCTTGCCTAGGTTACGGAGTATCTTGTTGTTTATGTGGTCTTTACCTAGGGTTGTGTTTCGAGTTAGTGTAGCCAATGCCGCTTGCATTTCTTCCGGTGTAAATGGGCGATCGAGTTCATCATTTCGCTTGCCTGTGTATTCGAGGTCCAAAGCAGGAATTGCTGCAGCTTGGGTACCTCCTGTCAGCTTCTTCCTTAATTCTTGCAGAATTTCGGCTTCCGAGCCCCCGTAGTTGTGAATGAGCTTCGTCCTTCTGGAGTTGGTTTTTGATTCCGTTGTGCTCAACAGCGACTTGAGGATGTTCCAGGTTTTGCGGGTGCTTAAAGTTCCTTGGAGATTGTCAGACATCCGGTTCCAGTTCTGCCTTGCTAATTCGTCAGCGTATTGGTCAGCGTCCTTTGAAAATGAACATTTAAGTCTTCGGCCTTGATTTTCTTCAGCATTGCCTCCGCTACTGCAGTTAGCATATATTGTGGGAAACCAGCCTCTTGCAACCTAACCATCTGTGCTGCAAACCTTCGCTGAACGGAGCGTGTGCAAGACTGCTTCAAGGCCGACATGACACACTGGGACGCTATGGCTCGCTTTACTGTTTTCGAATGACTGAATCATACGGCAACAAACTCTTTTGTGACCTCGGATTATATTGGAGGGAAACAGCGCGAAAGACGAAAGACCAGACAGAGAAAGACACAAACAACAGCGCTGACTTACAACAAGAGTTTATTCGTCAAACCACGCATTATATACCTGCGCAGTTGAAAACGAAAAGAAGAAACAAAAAATTACAAATCGAAGATAAATGAACCATCAGCATCATCACCGAAAAGCATGCTCATTGCACGTACAGTCATTCTGATAGAAAGATAACGTCCTTTTCTGACAAGGCAACTTTTGTTGTAAGTCAGCCCTGTTTGTGTCTTTCTCTGCCTGGTCTTTCGTCTTTCGCGCTGTTTCCCTGCAATATGTCGTACCAACACGCCCTAGCGACCACTTTAGCTCGGATTATACTTCCAGCAAACAAGGTCGTTAGAGAAAGTTACAGCGATGTCTAAAAATTGAATTTGGTCACCTTTTGTTAGTTCGTTAGTGAATGATAACCCTTTGTCATGGGTCTGATAAAGGTGAAGTACATCCGCAATGGCATCGTCATACTTGGAACTGTCATGCTTTTTTAGAAGCACATGCTTCTTTAGAAGCACAAAATCGTCAACATAACGATACACACACAAAACCTGGTCACGGTCGAGCCCTTCGTTGATCGGTCTGTCAAAACCTGATAAAATAATATTGCACAACAAAGGGGCAATGCAAGACCCAATGCAGATGCCCTGCTTCTGCATGTAGTAACTGTCTTCAAACTGCATAAAAGTCGAGTTCACATAAAACTCTAACAACCCTAAAATATGGCTGCAGATCCACGAAGTGAATGCTGATGATGGGGCGAAGGAGTGCGCATCGGATTGTGAATCGTGGCCTTTTATTTTGTTCTGGTTAACAGCCTTTTGTTTTGGCCTTGTTAACTTTTGTTCTGTCATATGCTGTGATTAATGGGTGATTAAATGCCGGCGTTTATGCGGTGTTGTGGCCTTTAATTTTGTGTTTTTTAAACCATATGCGCGCTATGTACGCTCTGTAGACGGTATTGCGCACAGATGTTTTGCACCTGCGCTTCGACTAGGGACTACGGCGAGCCTCGACGACAACGGTTTTCGTGAGAGTCTAAGGAGCTTCGCCTCTAGAACCTGTCTACGGTCACACCGGCAGTGTTCTGAAAGGCTACGCTGCCATTGGCTTCGATGCAGCTACGAACAGCCTGATACAATGATGAATGCGTGTTCAAGTGGTCAACACCGACTAGTCAACCAATTAGTCACTAGTTCTGCCCAAATGGTTCACCAATTGGATATGAACTGGTTTACCAATTCGATGTAATTGGTACGTTCCCAATGGGGGGCGAAAATCCAACTTATTGAAGACCAATTGGTGCCAATTGGCATTTTTCCAATTGGACCACTTGAACTTTTTTGACTGGATATGGTGCTATCAAACATTATTTGTTGAAATGCAATGAATTTAAGATTGAAATGTTTGTTCGATGCAACATAGTGCTTAGGCTTGCCATATGCCAAGGTGAACGCCACTTCTCTAGCTGCTGCTTCTGCTGTCGGCAAACCTGCAGTCTCTGTGTAACACATGACATGGTCTCTGCCAGCAATTATCCACCTGTTCGCTGAAGTGTTCAAGGTAGTGGGTCGTATAAATGAAGTGATAAAATGGGTAAGCCGAGCAAGGTAGAGGCTAAAGTGCACTGCACAGGCATTGAGGAGAGCCTTCCACTGATGGCAAGCAGTCTAAGCATTACTATACCTATACGAATAAAACAAACTCTCCAGCCAGTTTTCTTAATCTAAGTTTTTAATATTGAATTAAAAACTACGTTTCGAGATCCATTCGGTGTCTTGATCAGGGGGTGACTGTCCGGTCGGCTCCGAAGCTAGCGACTTTCTTAATGATTGTCCCTCTCTCCATCGTCGTTCCTCCCGGTGTTCTTGTTGCGGTGACGGCCCCAGTAGGTCCATGCCAATTTGCGGGAACGGCCGGCGAGGGGGGCTCGATGGGCTGCAGAAGTCCAGCTGGCCTGGTCGGAGGGATGTTCTGTCGCTGACAATCTCAGCAAGTCTTTACGTAGTAGGTGACGTCGGCAGTGAGGTGAGGGCACTAGTACTTATCTTGTATTCTCGCGAGCATGCGGGAAAGTCCGAGGTATCCAGCCGTCGGGTCGTCATTCAGAGCGTCCGGAACTTCTGGACGTAACGCTGAAGGTACTCAACGCAGAAATTTTGGTCTGTCTGTCTGTCGGTCTTTCTATCTGTGTTTGTCAACCGATTCAGCCGCACGGCCAAAGTTTAGCCACTTGCTGAACGCCCAGCCAACTTGAACAGGCGTTTGCGTTCATACTTGTGAGTATTGTCGATCAAAAAGCAAATATTACGCATATCTGAGGCGCAACAACAATACGGAAGTATTAGGTGGTGTGTTCCTTTATAGAAAATACATAGATACTTAATTCTAAAGACCCTAGTGTTTCTTAGGCTGCACTTAAAATGCGGGCTGTCTCGCAAAAGCGAAGAGCCATCGTCTGTCTCCGAGGTTGCGCGAAGTGCCGCGTCTTTCATCCGCCGCACGATAGCTGGCGCAGTCTGCCCCCGTCGCTGCAAACAAGAGCTGTTTTCGCGGTCACTCCAGGGGTCGGTTTCTCTCCCATAGGGACATAGAATTCAAACGCTCCGCCACGGTAGCGCCGAGAACGCCAAGAAACCCGTAAAGTTATGCCCCTTGCGGGTGGCGGCGCGCTAATGGCGGCGATTACGTAGCGGTTACATAGTGACAACGCTGTTGGCGTTGTCAGGGCAACAGTAACAACAGCCGCTCGCTTCTCGCCCTCTCTCCTTCCCACTCCGCGAGCCTTTTCTGTTTTGTTTTTTTTTTTCCTTTTTTTGGGGGGTGAGAGGGGTGTTTTTTTTTCTCCTCTCAAGCCAGCCGCCGCTTTTTTTTTTTTGCTTTTTTTTTGCCGCTCTCTTTTTTCTCCTCTCGTGCCGTGCGCCGTTTTTTTTTTATGCTGTGTGTGTGGCACGCCTTTTTTTTATTTTTTTTTTCTTGTGTGCGCGCGTGCGCTATGCTTTATCGCGGTGCGCAGTGCGTTTGAATGCACGCAGCCAGTATGTGCCACAGCATAAAGGATGAATTCTACCCGCAACGTATGTTGACCTCGTTTTATTGGTCCGTTTCCGAAACAAAAGATTTGTATACAATGAACACGATACAAGTTCAGAAGAACAGAAGGGAAGAATGCACAATGTGTCCATGACTAAACAGCACAAAAGCTCATTGTAATCCAACACATTCAAATGTGAAGGCTCTTCGGCGTATACACACATAAAGAACATGACTTTCTTTAGGTGCAATACTGACCTAAGCGCAGAGGAGCCTTTGATGAGACAGGGTCACGAAGTTTAAAGAAATTTCAATGCATGGCAAAAACAATACAGAATCGCAAAACATCTAAATATGAAATAATGATGCAATGATCTACTTACTAACCGTTGTACTGATACGAAACACACAACAACAATATATTTGCTTCGATGTTGCTCAAATATTTATGGAATGCAGGACACCTTCACTGCTGATAAACAAAATGAAAAAAAAGCAGATTTGGCGGAGTAAGTAGTACATTTCAATAAAAAGAGCAAGATACATCATTAGGAATTGACCACTACTTAAGAGTTAGCTGATGGCAACGGGATGAATGGCGAGGGTCAGTTTATGCAGCAGCACATAACGTTCCAAGAAAAGCGTATCACACAACGGTCAGGTGAAATAAGCCTACTACACAGCTTTTCTTATACCGGGAATACAATGTCTAGCCGAAGATAACGTCATGCCGGGTACACTGAGCACTTCATTGTGATAAACACAAACAGTAAAACTCTACATATAGAACACTCAAGGCTCACCAATAAAAAAAGCTCTCTCATGCCTAAATTGGAAGACCAGTCTAAGGCTGTCCAGAGGGTCCATGAGAGAGCGGAGAGGCATGGCCTCCCAGCTCCAACATAGGATTAGCCGACAGGAAGCCAGGGGTCCTCCGTAGGACTGCACTGGCTGGCTCCTCAGGACCTTAATAAAGTTCCTTGTCTGTCTGTCTGTCTCTCGATGCCTAAAAAAAGACTCTCTCATGCCTCCTTATGAATTCTTAGAGCAGTTTTCCCATACGTAATTCCAGAGATAATACATAAACACGAAGAGCACTCCTTTAGCTGTAAGTAGTGACATAGAATATTCGCGCACCGAAAAAAAAGCACCGGGGGAAGAATAGAAAGCTGATCCACTTGAGTTACGGTTGGAGACTTCGCAGACAGAAGATTTCACAGCTGTTAACCCCTCCTTGGGCGAACGCATCAGTTGTTGCCTTCTCCAATACTCTGACAACGTTCCCGTCCTGAAAAAAAAGCGATTGAAAACTATGAATTCCAACGCTACAAATTACGCAGACGCCGCATCACGCAAACGTCGTTTCCTCGTCTCGGCTGAGTGCAAGCGCGAACCATCGAGTCGCAGAAACGCGTATTTAAACGATGCGGAATGATAAACTGGCAAAAAAAGCAAAACACACTTCCTAGCCCGCAATCATGTCAGAGACGCAAAAGTTAAACTAAGATTGCTTTAATTTCATTGCTTCTAGGAACAGCGATATTAACCGCAACCTCGTGCTCTTCACGATTCCGCTATATTGAAAAACAATAACTGTTGCCGAACTGCGATGGAGCTATGCATGTGTGGCTGCGAACGCAAACCGCATACTCACCTTCAGTTTTTCGGAGCGTGGAAGAATCTTGCGGAACTCGAATGGTCTTGAAGTATCCGTGCACCATTGCAGGATGTACGAATTCCGCGTGCCATTAACCATCACGGTGCAAGAACGCACACGCAGACACCGCAATAACTACACACGCCGGCCATCGCTCGCTTCAAGTAACGGAACATAACGAAACTTTGCATAACGGCCCGCGACTTCGACGGGCTCCGATGGCGGCGGCGAAGCACGGCTGCGCCGGCTACGCGCGGCGCGCAGGCGCGGGGAGCGACGAGGCTTTGTCGGCACGGCTGCAAGCGCTGCCATTGGCTGCTTTAATTTTGCCTCGCCATCGACTCTAGCGCCAATTTCGCCTTCAGTTATCGCTCTTCTGGCTGGCGCCTCATTTCAAGATGGTGGCTGTGACGTAGGCTGTGACGTAATTACTTGGGACGCCGAAGCGGCCGGCTTTCCGACCGTTCGTCGCTCTGCGCGACTTCTCAGCTTTTTTCACGGTGCCAAAAACACCGCGCTTGCGGCGAGAAGACGCTTGGTCATGCCAGGACGGAAATGGTACGAGAACAGCGTCACAGGTGGCCGCGGATGAGACGAGGACTCATGTAGTAAGGCCGGCAGAAGACTATCGTCTTTCGACGACATTTGCAGCGAAGCACGCAGATACGCGGCGAATTTTTTTCTTTAGGAGAACGCCGTACCGCAAGAAAAACGACGCCAGTCCTCGCTTCAATACCGTTGGAACAACGGTGGCCTTGCCCTCGAGGTATTCCACGAGGCCCTCGAGTTACGGATCGGCTCGCTGTAGTCCGGCGAAGTCATCGGCGCTTAAGGTTCCCAAGAAGTGTATAGTCACCGTCCTCGTTGTCCTGCGGCGGTGGGGCAACGGGGGGCACGGGACAGGCAGTCGGCGTCAGGGTGCTTTCGTCCGGACTTGTAAACGACCGTAATGTCGAATTCCTGAAGTCGAAGACTCCACCATGCGAGGTGAGCTGAAGGGTCCTTCAAGTTAGCTAGCCAACACAAGGTGTGGTGGTCGCTCACAACTTTGAGAGGCCTGCCGTAGAGGTAGGGGCGAAACTTGGACGTAGCCCAGATGATGTCAAGGCAATCCTTTTCTGTTGTAGAATAGTTGGCTTCCGCCTTGGATAGAGACCGGCTATCATAACTGATGACCCTTTCGAGTCCGCCGATCCTCTGCACTAGGACGGCTCCGAGCCCTACGCTCCTTGTGTCGGTGTAGATTTCCGTGTCGGCGTCGGCGTATTCGTCGAAGTGCGCAAGTATCGGTGGCGTCTGCGGGCGTGGTTTCAGTTTTAGCGGCGAAGCTCCTTAAAGGGGCCCTGCGACACAAATTTAGCGTGTCGTTTTCATCGCTTCTTCTCGAACTGTGGAATGCACCGATATCGTTGCGCGAGTGGCAACGCCAAAATCAATGCTGTTGTAGTTTTAGTTCTGCGGAGAAACCACACTGTTTCCGGACTGGAGCGACATACAGCGGCTATTTTTGTGATCGGAAGTGACGCTTGACCACGTGGGAGTGACGACATAGGCCGTTCGTCTTGATTGGTTCGATGCGACAAGTCGCGCGTAATATTCAAACGGTCCCAGATAGACCACACTATTGTGCGCTAAAAATGATAAAAGCTCTCTCTATACTTCCTCAGATATAAAAGGATTTCTGTTTCTAAATATGAAAATTTCAGAACAATTGCAAGACGACGCTAGGAGCGCTGCACAACGGCCACCACCACGGCCGGACTAGACTCCCTCCTAGGAGGGAGTCTAGTCCTGCCGTGCCACCACGAGGCGAGTCGTCCGGTACGTCTCTGTAAGAGGCGCGCGAAGATTGGAAGCGGCCTTTGACGTCAGTGGGAGAGTGAAATGCGAAAGGGAACGTTTTTTCTCGTCGTCTGCTGGGGTTTTGAAGTTTGACGGCTTATAACTTCCGTTACCGTGTACCGATTTCGATAATTCTTTTTGCGTTCATCTAAGTATTCGGCACTACACGAATTCCAGCGCTGCAGAATGCAGACGAAAAAGCGTCGCAGGGCCCCTTTAAGCCGTGGGTCGTGCGTCCTCGATGTATGTAGTTGTAGGTAGCCACCTCTCGTTTAGTTCATGGAATATCCGCTAGATGGCCGTACTTGCATACGATGATTATATTTAAGGGCGAAGCTCCTTATGGCATCACCTCGGCGGTCCTCGGTGATCCATGCATCCTGAGTAGCCAGTAGGCACCGGATTTCGACCTCCAAGGTAGTGCCTGTGTTAGATGTCTCCTGTGCGTGATTAAACAATAAAAAAATTCACAACGTACATGTAAAATTAAAGTGACCTGCAAGTCGCCATGACTCTCATCGACCCTTTAGTACAAATGCGCCGGATCTTACGTCGTTGATGATGTACTGCGCAGAATTTGCGGAAGATTACCGGTTTACCGACGCACATCCGAAGCTTCGCCCACTCATCATCATTCACTCCGTGGATATGGTGTCGTCATCTCCAGTTCTCGTCTCGTTTCCGAGAGGGCGCTGTCCTATAGACATGCGTACAATATGTCGGTTGGGTGAAGGTACGCTAGATGGCGTTGGCGGTGCAGCTGCTCTTCGATTGCCGTACGAGTGCGCTTGCCGGATCGTGCTGCTTGGCGGACTATGGACGACGACCGGTCGTTGAAGTTTGAATAAAATTTCACACACACTATCGCTTTGATTACTGCTGGGCGAAACCACTGAAGATTTCACGGTGTAACCATGATTGCTTCAGTCACCATAACTCTCATCGACCCTTTAGTATAAACGCGCCCAATCTCACGTCGGTGATGATGTACGGGGCAGAATTCACGGAAGATTCACGGTTTACCGATGAACCTCCGCAGCTTCGCCCACTCATCCTCATTCACTCCGTGGATATGCTGTGTTTTTAGGGGCGAAGCTCCTTAAGCCGTGGGTCGTGCGTCCTCGATGTATGTAGTTGTAGGTAGCCACCTCTCGTTTAGTTCTTGGAATGTCCGCTAGATGACGGTACTTGTATATGATGCATATATTTAGGGGCAAAGCTGCTGATGGCATCACCTCGGCGGTTCTCGGTTGTCCATGCATTCTGAGTAGCCAGTACGCACTGGAATTCGACCTCCAAGGTAGCGCCGGTGTGAGATGTCTCCTGTGCGTGATTAAACAATAAAAAAATTCACAACGTACATGTAAAATTAAAGTGAGCTGCGAGTCACCATAACTCTCATCGAACCTAGTATAAACGCGCCCGATCTCACGTCGGTGATGATGTACCGGGCAGAATTCACGGAAGATTCACGGTTTACCGATGAACCTCCGTGCTTCGCCCACTCATCATCATTCACTCCGTGGATATGCTGTGTTTTTTTGAAGTGCTTCGACTTGTGCTGTTTCGCACTTGAATTCCGCGTCGGTTTGCCCGAGGCTCGGCTACCTGTGAAAATCCCTCGACGAAACGTCTGTAATAGGCGCACAAACCAAGAAATCGGCGTACGGCCTTTTTGTCGGTGGGCGGCGGGAGAGCAGCGATGGCCTCCGTTTTCCGTCGGTCGGGGCGAACTGCAGACTTGCAAATAACGAGGCCCAAGAACAACAGCTCCTCGTACGCAAAGCGGCACTTTTGTGGCTTCAGGGTGAGTCCGGAACTCCTGATTGCTTGAAGTACAGCTTCAAGGCGCCGGAGGTGCTTGTCGAAGGTTGAGGCGAATACAACAACGTCGTCCAGGTACACAAGGCAAGTCAGCTACTTCAAGCCTGCCATTACTGTATCCATAACGCGTTGGAAATTCGCAGGTGCCGAGCAAAGACCGAAGGGCATCACCTTGAACTCGAACAGGCCGTCTGGTGTTAAAAAGGCAGTCTTTTCTCGGTCTCTCTCGTCGACTTCGATTTGCCAGTAGCCGGTCCTGAGGTCCATCGACGAAAAGTACTTCACGTTGTGGAGTCGATCTGGGGCGTCATCTATTCGTGGGAGAGGCTACGCGTCCTTTTTTGTGACTTTGTTTAGGCGGCGATAATCGACGCAGAAGCTTAGGGATCCGTCTTCCTTCTTCACTAACACCACGTGTGACGCCCACCGACTCTTTGAAGGCTCGATGATGTCGTCATGTAGCATTTCGTCGACTTGTTTCTTTATGGCCTCGCGTTCTCGCGTCGAAACTCTGCACGGGCTATGACGGAGTGGCCGGGCACTTTCCTCTGTTATGATGCAATGTTTTGCGACTGGGGTCTGTCGAACTCTTGACGACGACGAAAAGCAGTCCTTGTGTTGCAGGAGCAGGGTTTTAAGCTGTTCTTGTTTATGCGTCGGAAGGCTCGGAGAGAGAGAGAGAGACTCTTTATTAGAAAAACAGAGATTTTTTGCCGGCGTCTATATAGCGCTGACATGCTACTCTGTATAGGGATGCGGAAGGGGACTAAAATATTTCAGAGGAGAGGAAAGAAAAGAGTGAAAAAGAAGAATATAAACAAATAAGAATGGTGCATGTGAACCTGATAAAAGTATTTACAATTGGGGTGTTAGGTAAGTTAAGATTTTACTATGTGACTTATTCGATCATTAGAGCCTTTCGATAAGGCCAATTTCGGACAGGTAATGACCTCGAAAGGTGGTTGAAGAGCTTGGTTCGTCGGGGTAGCTTGAGCAGAATCGGTAACGGCTATAGCACTGGCGGGTTCCCCAATTTCTTCGATGAAGGCCATCATCGTGCCTTTGTTCACGTGCTTGTACTCGTGGTTGAAGTTTGTGAGCATTACTTTAGCTTTGCCAT